>JAKCPI010020950.1:0-17089 GCA_023213315.1 Euborellia annulipes
GGCGGCAGTTAAAATTTGAAGATGTAAAAAAGGCAATTAATAAACCCCCATTTATGGTGTAGTTAAACTAAAAAAAATATCTATAGCTTTATACTTGATTGAAAAAGACCAGTTTTTGCATTTTCCACAAATCAACGAAAAATACGAGAGATATAGCGAGTTTTTTGAAAAGCGATTGTGCGCGAGAAGAAAAAGCCTAGACGAGAGTGAAGCGAGGCTCACAACGCACACTATGAGGCGCCGATCCGAATTAGAAAAACAAATTGATGCTCTCCGATCATTTGAAAATTGTTGACAATTGATTGATTTCATAATGCTTTTATAAAAAAAAATTATATTCGAATCTTTTTTTTAACTATAAGAATAGTCACAAGGATACATATTTATCTATAAAAGAATTCAATCCTTTGAGAAAAAATAAAATTTGAAAATATTTTGTCTTCAATCAAAGAGATGCTTATTTCTCATAAATATATATTAATAATAAAATCCATCCCCTTTAGACCTTTAGTTCAGTGCTTGTTAAACTTTTACAGGTCGTGGCCCCCGTTGGAACCCAAAAAAAAATAAGCCTCACGACCCCCTATTTTTTTACATTCTCTTCCCTATGTGTGTTCAATTTTTAGCATGAAGGAATTGAGCTAGGAGATGAAATTTTATATTAAGTTGAGCCACCCCTGAGGCGTGGAAATAAGCTTTTAATCAAAATCCAGCCAAAAAGTACTAGTACTTTACTGATGTAGTTTTTCAGTTTTTTTCGATTTTCTCAAGAATTCGCTCTAACGATTTTTTTTTAAATTGAATAAATCAATGCCGTTTTTAGATACTCTTTAAATATTATGTTTATTCTTATTTTTGCCGTTGAAATCTTCTGAAACCACTTTACTCTTGTACTTCATAGGAAAGATAGGTGAAATGGTTGCCATGGTAACAGAATTTAATCTTTTACTTTTCCAAGATTAAAATTCATATAAATCAATTATTATTTGATCTTCCTTCTAAAATTTAAATTCAATTTTAATACTTTTTATGAAAAATTGTTATAAGCTTTCAAAATCATTTCAATACAAATTAAATTTTTACTTTTGATATTTAACTACAAGATGGAAATGTCGCTTGTGAACAAATAAATATAACAACCAAGTAACGATTTTTTATTTTTTTTTATTTTATTTTTTTATTTAACATTTATACAATCGACCGCACGACAGGAATAAATCCCAATTATTGTGCAGCACCCCATTAAAATAAAGAAATAAAAATAGAATACATCCATAATTTTTAAGAATGTTGAAGGAAGAGGATGTCAGCCAAAAAAGACCCTCTATGGAATAAAAATCTCCAATCAGAAAACGTTTCAGGTTTAATTAGATAGAAACCATCATCAGTTCTTTAGAAATTATTTGACATGATCTCAAGATGCATTTTCCATTGAGATGCAGATAGAGTTGTTATATATAAACTTATATGCAAAATTATATAAAAAATACAAAATTTGCATATTAGTTGTGTAGATGCTCATTAGTCAACACGGCCAAGTCTCAAATGTATATCACGTAAATGTCATCAAATGTATTGATATACATTTGAGACTAACCGTCTATTGATGAATCACACAACTAATATCGATTTTGTATTTTTGTAATTTTGTGTATGTTTATATATAACAATACATCTGCATTTGTAGGTGATATGCCGGGACACCCTAAAAACTGATGATGGTTTTTCGAAGGAAACCCGCAACTTTCTGTTGGAGATTTTTTATTCGATAAGAGCTTCACTTTTTTGAGCTGACATTTTCTTTCTTCAACATTCTATTGTAAACAATACTTCTATTATCAACATCCATAATTTTTATGGTCTCAGTGTAATTTATAAATGAAATAAAAATATAAAAAAATATATTAAAGAAAGCAGTTGTACTTATGTGACCTACATAAGGTATTGCAAGTATTATAAAAATCTCCAAATAAGACTTACAAAAATAAGAACATTCACACACAAATAAGCATTTCACATAATTTTTAATTTCATTCTTAAAAGACCATTAAATGCACAAAAGATGTCCAGGAAGTTTTCATTTTAGAGGCTATTAATAATATGAAAAAAGCTTATTCCCTAATAAAGTGAGTTTCGACGCGTTGGTATTACATTAGTGAGGGGAATAAAACAGGTCAGTACTTCTCGTATCCCTTAGAGGTACTTTAAGAAGCGAGCCTTCAGCCTTAAAACCTTTGGGCGTCGAAAATATGATTAATTGCTTTAAGCAAATATCATGTCACTAATACTTTCTTCTCTTCTAAAGAAGGAGAGATTAAAGAGTTGTTTGGAAATTTTCTATTGACATTTGTTAAAAACCTCCTCTGGACACCCTCTATGCGATTAATATACACATCGTATTGTGGAGTCCAACACACGAAATTCTTTCAAATTCAACTTTAGAGCACACTAGACTAAAAATATAAATTAAAATATGTAGTAGAGGTTTTTAAATCGATGCCCAATACGAAGCATAAATCCTAACATTCTATTTGCTTTTTAGTAATATGTAATCGATGGACATCAAATAGTAACTTATTATCTAAGATTATACCTAATCCTCTTTACATTTGAAACTCGAGAATTTGATCATTTGCAATACAATAATTAAAAATAAAGGGATCTCTGTTTCTTGTAAATAGCAATTGTAAGACACTTTTTATAATTTAAAGTTAAGTCATTGCTGCTACTAATATAGTCAAAATCTATTAAGTCATCCTGTAAGGACTTACGATCACGACCTTTTATTGTGGCATATTTCGAAATCGATCATCCATTTATTAAAAATTTTGCAAATTTAAAACATAAAGACACATCATTATTAAAAATATTAAATAATAATCAATCAAAGAGAGATGCGTTAAATAATAAAATCCATCCCTTTAGGACTCTTTAGTTCAGTGCTTGTTAAACTTTTTGAGTCGTGGCCCCCGTTGGAACCCAAATAAATATCTCACGGCCCCCTCCCCCCTATTTTTTTTTACTTTCTCTACTCATGTTTACATTCTCTTCCCTATGTGTGTTCAATTTTAAGCATGAAGGAATTGAGCTAGGAGGGTGAAATTTTATATTTAAGTTAAACACCCCCCTGAGGCGTGAAAATAAGCTTAATCAAAATCAGCCAAAAAGGTCTAGTACTTTACTGATGTAGTTTTTCAGTTTTTTTTCGATTTTCTCAAAATTCGCTCTAACGATTTTTTTTAAAATTAATAAAATCTACTATTTTTTAGATGCTCTTAAAATGTATATTCTTATTTTGCCGTTGAAATCTTCTGAAGACCACTTTACTCTTGTACTTCATAGGAAAGATAGGTGAAATGGTTGGCCATGGTAACAGAATTTAATCTTTTACTTTTAGATTAAAATTCATATAAATCAATTATTATTTAGATGCCCTTTAAAAAGTACATCAGTAATATTTTGTGAAAATTGTTTAGCACAAATCATTTCATCTAAATTAAATTTTACACTTTGATATTTAACTAGCCTACAGTAATACAAGATCGAAAATCGCTTGTGTTCAAATAAATATAACGACCATGTGATGATGAAGAATTACAAAAAAAAAAAAAAAAAAAAAGATCTTACATCTAACTAAATATATAACTATCATTTATTTGGCAATATTCTCTGACTGCTTAATTAATTTTTTTTTCTCTCTTTCAATTTTTATAATTCTCTTCCAAAAAAAAAAAAAACTTAAAAGCTATTAAATTGTTATTTTTAAAAAGACAAATCATTTTTCTTAGAAACGAGAGGAAGGGGAAGAGGCGGCTGGCGCTTTTCCTCCTCAGCGACAATCAGAGCAGAGGGGGGGGGGAGCCTGCCGCCCACGACCCTCCCCTCCTTTGGCCAATTTAAGAGAGCCAAATAATTAATATTGGAAATGAATAAAAACTCTGAAACTTCAATTGTCTATAACTCGGAAACGGCGCATCCAATTTGCATCGGATTTTTGTAATGAGTTTAGAATTTCCCTAGAGAATATTTACATGCAACTAAAATTGAATAATTAAAAATATATTTTTTCTTTAATCTAACCATCCGTTCAACCAATCAAACGATAGAAAAAAGGATCATCCTCGTTCTATATTCTCTGAAATTTTCTCTTTTATCTGTATATAAAATTTCTCAAACAGTTTTTTTTTTATTTCTCTTTATTAGCAATCTCCGCACTCCCAATTTTTATTAAATAAACGAATATTATATAAATTTTAAATAAACTTGTATATGTCAAACAATTCTAAGAGCTTTTTATATACGATACAGTCAGTTCAAGTGACAAAATTTTATGTATATTAATACCCACCAATTGACAACTATACATTTGGCTCAATGTATTGGCATTTGAGTGCATACTCTCGAAAATGAACTGAGGTGAACGATATTTAATTATAGCCGAAACTGTCACCTCTATTCTTGAGTTTCATTTCGTAGAGGCTTACTTCCTGGCTGCCCGCTCCCTCACCTATTGTTGAAATACAACACTGTACAACATTGTTGAAATAAAGCCCCCTGGAGTCGAACCAGGACCTCGACACTTTCGCGGCGGACGGACTTTTTTGTCAACAAAATATTTGGTTAAAAATAATAAATTTATCTTTAATTAAATAAAAAAAAAAAAAAAAAATTACTTTTTTGATGTTTAAATTCATAAAGGAGAAGGCAGAGGTACAAATTTGACCAAAGACTTAAAAAGATGTTGACATTGGATCCACTTCCTTGAATGTACGAGTCCCTTAAAAAAATCAACCCCCCAAAAAAAAAAAATTCTGATTGTGCCACTAATTTTCTTAAATTGTTCCTGGAGGAGGATATTTTTATTAAAAATCACAAATGCACAAACCACAACTGAAGAAGATAAACAGTATGCTATCGAAACCTTCTACATTTTTTGTAAAATTTTCTCAAATAAATATAATCTTATGAAAAATTGTGCAAAATAAATTTATCTTAACTCTTTTGGCCGGTTAATCCGAGGTTTCAGTGAAAAATTGATTTTTATTCATTTCTATCACACGTTTTCGTTTTCCTAACTCACTCAATTTTTGTTTAAGAGATCTCAAGTCTATGTAGTAGAAAAATAGACTGGGAAGCAAGCGAGTAAACAAACTATAGAACTCCCTCCCCTCCCTCTTCACCATCTGAACGAACATATTGCAGCATGTTGCAGCACAAAATTTAATTACAAAAAAAAAGTAATTTATATAAAATATATATTATAATAATTATATTATAACATATGTAATAATAAAAATAATCTATGGAATTTATAATACTAGTGGGATAGGCCGGTTAATCCGAGGCCGGATAAGAGGGGTTTTACTGCTTTCTTGTTCATTTTGTTGAAAGAAAAAAACAGCGAGATTCAATATTCCATATAAATAAATATGACTCACTTTAAAGGCTGGCTGAGGCATATTCCCTCTGACATACGCCAACGATTTCGTGAGAATCTCATCGATTGTGCCCTTGAGGTAGATCATCAAAATTCCCCCATAAGCAAAAAGCTTTTGATAAAGCCGCTCGCCAAAGTAGATATGAGAAGCGTAAAGAACACGACCAACATCACTGGTCACTTTAGAGACAGCTGTCCAAACTTGATGAATGCCCTTCGGTTTGCTCTCAATCACGATTATCACCTGCAGCATAAAATATCATATTTTTATATAAAATAAAATTGCGCTGTAAAAAAAAAAATAAAAATATTAGTACCTTATCAAGTGTGTCAACGACAAAACCAGTAATAGAGGCTTCTTCTAGTCCTTCTTTGAATGTATACCAATTTTCTAATTTATTTAAATCCTCTTTTTTCGGAAGATACAATTTCTTAAAGATTCTTTTTTTTAGTCTTTAAAATTAAATAATAAAATTTAATTTAGGGGGAAAAATAAATAAATTAAAAAAAATAACAATTTACCCGTTTTATGTATAAAAGCAAATCTTCAAGGGAAGCAATTTTGTTTATCGGTAAAATATCATGTAAAATTGGAAAGTCACCAGATCGAGGTGCATTCCAGCTGTGGATCTAAATAAAAGAAAAGTGGAGTGAAACAAGAAATGTTTTGTATCGTACAAGATTACTTTTATTTTCTTATAGTTAAGGTGACCAATCATACTTCTTTTGTAGATTCTGTCCTTCCTCCTACCTGTCCCTCCTTTTCGATATTTTAAAACTAATCTTTTAATCACTATTCAATGGAAAAATACTCGTTTAATCAAATAATTAAAAAGGATGTATGCATGGGCGTAACTAGAAGAAGGCTCGTGCCCCCCCCCCCCCCCCCCGCTTCAAGAAAACAATATGGGCCTGAAGATGGCTGGTCCCATGACACCCCTTGCTTAGTGTATTTTATTTGAATTAATAAAATATTTCATCTATTTACGTTGTAGTTTTTTGGGTCCTCCTTTTCGTTGTAAAAAAAGTAAAAATTGGTCACCTTAGGATATTTTACAGCAACATTAATTCTGCAACATGGGATTTATTCAACAATTTTAGGTAATTTTGGTCTGCTGAACACGAAAATAGTAGGTATATATTTTTGTTGAATTGACTCTACTTTTTGAGATAAAGGCAATCTAATTTATCCCGGAAATTACATTATAGAGGAGGAGAATATTTTTTAAAACGTTTATTTTAAACTTATCAAATGATTTCAAACAAAGTTTTTTTTTTGTTCCCTTGTGTTTATTAATGCCGGCGAGGCCTGACACGTCTTTGGGATGTCCTTTTTTAGTTTTTTCCAATTTTCCCAGAAAAGTTTCAGCTCCTTTTGTGTATGTATTTATGAACTAAGTCTCTAAAACAAATAGCCTCTGAATGTCATCAGAACTGAGTCTTGTATGTTTTAATATAACATGTGTTTGCCTCATTCAAACAATTTAAACTAATATTGAATTTTGTTTTGTTTGAAATTGGAAGTGGGGGGGGGGGGGAGGGGGTTGAAACAACGCTCTATATATGCATTTATAGACTATATATCGTTTAAGATAATATAACTTACCAATTCCAAAATTAATTTAGCCGTTTGACGATTAAAAAAAACCATCACCATCCGACTGAAGCACATTTCATTACCTATTCTATCAACTTCCATTTCAATTGATTTAGCGTAGCTTAGAATTTTAATTTTTAAATGTGTTCCATTTTCACAAAATAATGCATTCGGCACAATCGATTCTTGCCAGAGGAAGGTCGTTTCATGTTCCTTAAAATAATTAAAAATTCGTTCTTAATTTGAAAAAATTAGACTGACAATGAGTTCTATCTAATAGGCCTATACAATAAAAAAATTAAATTAATTATCAAGTAATAATTGCGAAATAATATTGATATATTGATAGATAATGATTAATTATTAATTAAATATTTATTAAAATGAAATGACGCAACAATGAAAATAAATAAAATTGAAAGAATTTAATAAATTTATAAAGTCAAATGATCTCAGCAGTCAGCAGTCGAAATTGCAAAATTTACAAACAGTGAGTAAGAATAAATTTGATGCATTTGCTCACCGAAGGCGAGCAAGGGGGTCCAGGGGCGCAGCCCTGCCAGCGATAGATGCATTTTTCTCAACTTCTAGATGAATTTAAAATACGAACCTTTTCCCAATTGATATCTTGGACAAAAATATTTCTATAGGCATTTAATTTTTTAGTATCAATATCAGAATCGATAGAAATTTCGGAATCAGATGAATATATCTTTCTCGACACCTTGGAAGTCTTTGACATTCTTGATAATCTTGTCATTCTTGATGTGGTTTTTCGACTCTCTTCATAAAATCTTCGCAAATCCTTTTTTAATATTTTTTAATTCCGAGGGTGTAAAGGTGAAATTTTTCGGAGCAAAAACGGGACAATCATATTCGATCATTTTAATTCCTCTAGAAATTTCTTCTAAATCAATTGTAGCTACACCGATGAGGACTTTATTCTAAAAATATGTATGAAACTATGATATTATAGACTCAAAGATTTTGTAAGGTCTAATTCATTGTTCATTTTTTTTTTTGTCTCAAATAAATACTGGGAAAAAATTGCACTACCATCTTGTGATGGTAACCAATAAATCTCGCTTTTACAGAAATTTTTCAGTTTTTTTCGATTTTCTCAAAATTCCTTCCAACGATTTTTTTCAAAATTCAAAAATCAATTATTTTTTAGATGCTCTTTAAAATGTATATTCTCATTTTTCCATTGAAATCTTCTGAAGACCACTTGACTCTTATACTTCATAGGAAAGATAGGAGAAATGGTTGCCATGGTAACAAAATATTTTCCCATACTTATAAATTTTACATCTTAAATTCAAATGTACCGTACTGTCGGAGCCTAAATATATGTCGAGTGTAAATCCGGCACTGTTCAGAGTAATAATTTTCCAATTTTCTTATTACATAGTTAAGAAAATTTTTATATAAATAATTGTACACTAACTAGTCTTTTGATTAAACCCACAAATATCGGAACAAAATTATTTTGATTCATCGTTCTTATATAACTATAATATTTTTCATTTTATTTAATTCAATTAGCATATTTATTAATAAAAAAAAAACTTAAAAATTAAGAATGGAAATTCTTTTAATTTATTCTTCAATATTAAATTGAATGTTTTTATTCTAAGTGAGCTGGCCAAAAATAAAATTATTTTAATTGTCATTGTCTATTTTTAGTCGTCGACAATCAGATTGAAAGGGCGGGGGGGGGGAGGGGGAGGCGAGCAGGCGCCAATCGTTACTTAAACAGTTCTCACGTCCGTCCCGCCTAATTAGCTTTATATCTTATTTAAATTAATAGTATTTTTTTAGTGATTTGATATGTGAATCTCAATAAATTAGATAATGTCTTTGAAAGGATATTTATATTATAAATATCTTTTCTTTCTTCTTTATCTGTAAAAAAAGATCTGGGGTGACTGGTCGTACAGCTTTTAACTTTCTCTTACCTTCGGTAATCGAAAGTTGTGTTCTGTGCTTGTTACACCAGATTTTTTGTGTCGACATGTATTTAGTTACCGATAGTACGGTACATTCAATTTTCAAGATGTAAAATTTATAATGGGAAAATATTTATAATTTGTTGCCATGGTAACCATTTCACCTATCTTTTCTATAGAGTGCAAGAGTAAAGTGGTCTTCAGAAGATTTCAATTGCAAAGTGAGATTATACATTTTGCTTCTAAAAAATATGTGATTTATGAATTAAAAAAAACTCGTTGAAGCGAATTTTGAGAAAATCGAAAAAAAAAACTGAAAAAGTAAATCAGTAAAGTACTAGTACTCTTTGGTCGATTTTGTTCAAAAGCTTCGTGTCACGTCCAAGGGCGGATCCAGAGGTGTTTCTCGGGGGGGGGGAGGGTAATCTGGTGTGATCGTCGCACAGCACACTATTTTTTTTTAATTTCGGTAATTTAAAAGCGCATTCTGTACTTGTTTGCCAGAATATAAATACACATCAAATTTTTAAGTATTAATTTTAAAAATTTTACATTAAAAATAATTTTTTTTGCGGAAAAAGGTATTTTTTTTCGAATCTCGGGGCGGGGGTAATTACCCCCTTTACCCCCCCCCCCTTGTATCCGCCCTTGGTCACGTCCCATGCCTAACTTAAATATAAAATCTCAACCTCCTAACTCTTTTCGTTCTTGAGATATTTTGTTCACACACACCCACAGACAGACCATGTCGCAAAACCACTTTTTGGATTCAGGGGACTTCAAAACGTGTATATCCATCAAAATCTCGACATCGAATTTTTGACATGAATCCAATACTTTCTCTCTATATATATTAGCATATCTAGGGGTGAGAGAAAGTAAAAATGACCCAGCTTTCCTATAAATTATTAAACTTTTGTTAAGGCTCTATTCACACGGGGATACTCAAATCTCGGATACTTGTCGACTAGTAGACTCGAGACTGGTAGCTTCGAGACTGTAGTTGCCTGTCATATTCACACGGCCGCTACTTAAATCGCGAGTATCCTATCAACCTACTCAGTTCCCTCCAAATTTTAAACATCAATATTTGAAGGGACAAAAAGTTATTCTTAATAATTACTCTGGTATTGTTAATAAAATTTTGTATAGTTTGTATTTGGTTATGTTTTTAACTTGCTTTCTTCAATTTGAATAAATATGGCCTCCAAGACCTTAAATTGAAAAAAAAAAACTTTGCTATAAAAAAAAAAAATAAATAAATAAAATAAAACACTCGATTATTTGTTTACAATTAATAAATAATTTTAAACAAATAAATATTTTGGGTTATTTCTCAATTTTTTTATCTTTATTTTTGCTAAACATTAAAATTTTAAAATTCTAAAATTTTTTTTTTACGTAAAACATCTCTTCCCACTCAATCAAAAATTTTTTTTTTTTTTTTTTTTTTTTTTAAAAACCCTTTTCGGCTACAGAGGCCATTTAGGGTTATTTATTTATTATAAATTTTTAATATACAATGTACCGATGGCTACCGGGGGGCGTTCCACACGCTGATTGCTCGGGGTCACCAATCCCGAACTTTCGCCGTGCTTAGCATCACTTAACTTTAACGATTGTGGTGACTGTTGATCTTCTCCGTTGCCAGGCCCCCCGGCCTCAATCAAAATTGTTCAATTTCCTCCACTAGCTTCAGATTTGTTTCTTTTTTCGCGCATTTTTTTTTTTTGGAAAGTATCGAGGAAACCAGGCGACTGAGTAGCTTGGAGACCTGCATGTCCAGTCTCTTGGCAACTGAGTCGCGCAGTCGCCGAGTATCGGCGACTGGAGTTTCCCCGTGTGAATGGCGCCATTGGATTACACATGTCGAGTCGCTTCGCTACCCAGTATCCTAGTTGCTCGGAGATTTGAGTATCCCCGTGTGAATAGAGCCTAAATGTTTGGTTTGTCTCTCGACATGGATGAAAGTTATCCTGAATGCCGCGTGAGGCGCCACCAATCAAGAGCGCCTTTCTACGTAGGCCAACTCTTGCCAAAAAACACTTCCCGTTGAAATTTCGAAATAAGATTTTCAGACTGTTATAGAAGACGTTATGGAAAAACCAGGAAAATTATTCGCGACTCCAAACTGGGATAAAAAAAAAATTATAATTAATTTGGCTCTAATTTTTCACCAATGAGAAAATTCTGTGAGTCACTTGAACATGGGCGTTACTAGAGGGTGCCGGAGGGAGTCCAGCCACCCCAGAAGACTCGTGCCCCCCCCCCCCAAGAAAAATTGAGAAAATATGGGGCTTTCCAGGCCCCCCCCAGCCAAATTCTCTAGTTACGTCCATGCACTTGAGGACAAGGGGGGTAGAGGGGGCTTGGCAAGAAGAAAGAACAACAGGCACCAAGATCAATGTTGTTAAGCAACGCCTAATGGTGCTGAAAATTGGGATAGGTGGCCCTCGAAAAACAAGACCATTGAACGCCCGCCGGAAGCCATCGATACTGTAGAATATAAATAATAAATTCATTTATAAAAGTCAAATGTCCTCTGCAGCCGAAATGACTTAAAAAATAAATAAAAATAAAAAGATAGATTTAATCCATCGTCGTGAAATTATTTAAACAAATACAAAATCCGTCAAGTAGTTTTAGAGAAAATGCGTTACAAAGGAAAAGCTAAAATCAATCAACCTAAAATAAGAGTTGTTTACCTGAAAAGGAATAGCCATAGAATATAAACGACGAAAATGTTTACTTTTATGTAGAGCAAATTCTTGATTACTTATCACTTGATCCGATTCATCATTTCCAAAAAGACACGCATGCTCATCAGGATCAGGATCATCTCTTAAGCCGAATATCTGAAATAAAAAAAATATCTTTAAATTAAGATTCTTCTCACGTTATGAAATCAAATTTATTATACCTTAATTAATATCCTTTGAGTTTGTAACATTTCAATCCATTCAGTGGGATTTTGATTGTAATTAAAGAAAACGTTATGCTGATCTAAATATAAGCCGGATCCAATTGGTTGTGGATTGGTACAAATTGTCCGGCCCGCGAACGTATATTCCGCCCAAATCAGATCCATGCTGTCATTTCATAGAATAATTAATTTATCAAGTTATTTAAACACTGTGTTTATTACTTTCTCTTATTTATATATAGAAAGAATTAGATTCATGTCAAAAATTCTGGACAGAAACCAGCTCCTTTAAGTGACTATCTCGCCCTCGGGCTTGGCGTAGTTGGTTGCGAGCCTGCCTTGTATACCAAGGGTCGAGGGTTCGGATCTCAGGCAGACGGATGATTTTATTTAAGCCATTTGGATACCAGATAGCTTAAATAAGAATGCCTGGACCCAGGGCCGCAGACAGAGAGGGGCAGGGGGGCTATATCCACGGGGCCCGGGCCCTCCGAGGGGGCCCGGACCCAATGTGCTCCCCACCTTAAAATTCTAATAAAAAAATAATTTTTATGCTTAAAATTTCAATTAAAAAAAATCATTTTCTTGAAATTTTTTCCTCAGGGGGCCCGGGCCCTTTACAAATCTTAAAATTTCAATTAAAATAAATCATTTTCTTGAAATTTTTTTCTTCAGGGGGCCCGGGTCCTTTTAACCTCAAATCAAGGGTTTGATCTTTTTCACGACTCAGGATAGCTAAAATCGCAGATTTCAGTGGCTATTTTCACAAAATTTTTCATACCCTCTTTTGTTTAGGAAATTTTGAAAATTTTTAAATAACTTTATTTAAATAAATATTGTAAGCTATGTATAACTATTTCAAGAGTTGTGCCAAAAACTGTGTAAAAAATTGTTGGCATGAAGGTCACAATAGCCTTTGACATACTAAAAAAATTTTAAGTTTTTTTTTTTTTTGGGGGGGGCCGTATTACTAAGTAGCCCCGGGGCCCGTCAAGTCTGTCTGCGGCCCTGCCTGGGCCCCAATAGATATATTTACAAATAACGGTTAACGTTTAAAGTCTTAAATGGCCTAAGATGCCGATGTGTGTATGCGTGTGTGAATGTGAGTGTGAATAGGAAAAAAAGTGTGAATGTTTTTTGCCCATCTGAAATCTGTCCGACCAACGGTTGAGCCCAACTTCCGGGATCCGCCGTCATTAAAGTCCATTCTAAAATCACATACAGTACACTAACATCCATAAAAGCAATAACCAACTTCATAGCATTGTCTCATATCCTCATATGATCAAGATTCTATAATGTTTGCCTTGTTTTTGTTTGAACTCTATGATATTTTGCCTTCGTTTTGTTTTGCTAAAGGGGTATGTTTTTATAAACTATTTTTTATATTTACAACTATTTTAGCTAATGTTTGTATTGTATTGAATTTGTTAATATTAATAGTATTATTTGTGTTGGTAATATTTTTGTTTTTTCTTTTTAAGTTATGTATTTATATATTGTATTACTGTTTTGTATAATGTATTTTATAAAATTTAATCCTATGACTGTTGGTCAGAGGAAAAAAAAAAAAAAAAAGTGACTATCTCTAACTCACTTGCAGAGAACGACCATTGATATGAATCTCGTTCATTCGATATGACTAGTTCTTTGTAATTCTCTTACAAACCATAAGATATGAATTTTTGATGAATCATCCTCGAAATTCGTTCTTTTTTTTTGTTAACTCATGGTGTGACTAAACTCACATAACTTTTTTTGAGATGTTAGTATGTTTTTTTTTTTTTTTTTTTTTTTTTTTTTTTTTTTTTGAATAAATCGAATATGCACAATTAAAATAGATAAATTAAGGTTTTGAAATGTGCTAAAATCAACCTTGTTGATTAATTACGAATTTTTAAAATTTTGATAAATCATTTCTTATGAAATGCAAGTGGTCAAATTTGAAACTAAGGTGCTATAGGAAACTAAATATATCTCGACACAAAAAATCTGGTGTGACCGTGCTGGTGCATAACTTTCTCTTACCCTTCGGTAAGAGTTGTGTGCTGTGCGCCAGTCACACCAGATTTTTTTATGCAGTCAATGTTATCAAATGACGTATGATTACAATAATTACAAAAATGTTATTAACAAAAAATAATTTATTTAAAAAACCACGATGCAAGTGAAAATTTTTTTTTCGGATCGTAGGCGTTTAAATGAAAATTTTCAGAAAATTATTCAATTAAGGGTATTAAAATCGCGTTTTTAATCTTAACTTAATAATTGGAAAATGGGAAATCAATAGACGCATGTTAAAAACTGAGAACAATATTTATTTAATATTTGAATCATTTTAAATTATTTTAAAAATTATATTTTATCAATTTAAAAGTTGAATAATTAAATCTCACAATTATTTTTACTTTCTCTTACCTATGTTATATGTATATATATATAGAGAGAAAGTATTGGATTCATGTCAAAAATTCGATGTCGAGATTTTGATGGATCTTCACGTTTTGAGGTCCCCTGAATCCAAAAAAGTGGTTTTCGCGACATGGTCTGTCTGTGTGTGTGTGTGTCTGTCTGTGTGTCTGTGTGTCTGTGAACAAAATATCTCAAGAACGAAAAGAGCTAGGAAGTTGAAATTTTATATTTAAGTTAGGCACCCCCATGGGACGTGACACGAAGCTTTTGAACAAAATCGACCAAAAGTACTAGTACTTTACTGATGCACTTTTTCAGTTTTTTCGATTTTCTCAAAATTTGCTCCAACGATTTTTTTAAAATTCAAAAATCAATTATTTTTTAGATTCTCTTTTAAATGTATAATCTCATTTTGTGATTGAAATCTTCTGAAGACCACTTTACTCTTGTACTCCATAGGAAAGAAAGGAGAAATGGTTGCCATGGTAACAAAATATAAATATTTTCCCATACTTATAAATTTTACATCTTGAATTCAATTGTACCCTACTGTCGGAAACTAAATACATGTCGACACAAAAAATCTGGGTGACAAGCACAGTACACAACTTTCGATTACCGAAGGTAAGAGAAAGTTGTGTGCTGTGCGCCAGTCACACCAGATTTTTTTATAATTCGTCATATATATTAAATTTCAACTTTCCTATTTTTGTCGTCATGGCTTATGACGTCACGGCCTTTGACTTCACGGCTTGTAACGCGACATGCTGATAGAAGAGCAAAAAAATTTGAGGCGATCAAATAAAAGTTCCACTTTAAAAAAAAAACATAAAAAATCAATATTTAAAGTTTTTATTTTTATTACTTTTATATAAATTTGATATAAAATTATTTTTTCGATCTACTTTTAGTTTTAGTTCTTGTTTTAATAGAATTTTTCTTCATTTCTGACGTCACCCCTCTTCTTGAACGAGTTTTTCTCAATCCATTTCTGGATTGTTTTTTTGAAAAATGTATTTTCAATTTTGATATATGTGATGATGGCTTTATAAAGATTTCTGATTTTTCTGAACAAGTTTTTTCAATTTTTAAACTAGGGCTAATCTCATCAAAGAAGGGATGCTCCAAGGCTTTCTCCATGCTGATCCTCTCATAAGGATCAACGACCAGCATCAACATCATTAATTCATACAGTTGCTGCGATTCTTTTTCTTTTTGCACCATTTGATGAAGCGACGGACACGAATCGACGGCCATTCGACTTGACTCTGACGGTTTCCAACAAAGTTGTCCCTTTTCAAAGAAGTTTTTCGGCGAGCGATGCGACATCCAAGAAGGAATTCGACCTCGGACTTTCTCAATTAAAGCCAAATGTTCATAATCATCGTGCGTTTGGAATAAAGTCTTTCCCGTGTGCATTTCATAAAGGATGCATCCTAACGACCAGACGTCACACGGGTGACTCCAGCCCAATCCCAGGATCACCTCTGGAGCTCGATAGTGGCGAGTCGATACCGTCGAAGAATGATAATCATCCTCAAAAGTGGCACTCCCGAAATCAATGAGACACACACTGGAATCTTTCATCAATTTATACTCCCCTTTTTCATCGCTTAAACATTTAGCATCTGTCTTTCTAAATAAAATATTTTCCGGTTTGAGATCAGTGTGTGTTAATTTATTTTGATGAAGGAAATCAACAGATGTACAAATTTGATAAGCGATATCTCTAATCTGATCCACTGAATAAGGCCTGTAATTGTTTGCTTTGAGAACATCAAAAACACTCTCGCCAAGGATATCAAATAGGATGCACGTATGCTCCTTGGAGATAAACCAATTATGCATTTGCACGCAAAGTTTCCGGGCTGCTTCTGGCCGAGAGACAATGAATTGCAATGCACGAATTTCAAACCAAGCGGAACTTTTATATATCGCCTCGCTACGAATTAATTTCAGTGCATAAATAATTCCCGTCTCCCGATCTTGTGTCCTATACACATGACCAAATGTGCCTCGGCCGAGAATATTTAAAATCTCATAACGGTCATTAATCACCTCACCGGGATTTAATAAAGTCGTTGAGAACGTCTGACACATTCCATTCTCTTCATCGTCATCAATGGGATTAGATCCAAAGCTTTTTGAATTATTTAAATTTGTTGGAGGCTTCCAAGAACGATATGAATATGATTTAGATCGAAGGTAATAAAATTTTTTCTTTTGAGGTTTGTTCGCCACTGCACGTCTTTTATATGGAGGCATTTGTTGATAATTATTTAAAATAACAATAATTTAAAACCATTATAATAAAAATCGGCCTCATTACATTTAATTTTAAGTATTTAAAAAAAGGTAAACAATTCCAAATATAAATATACGTTAAGATAGCAACATTAAATAAACATTTTTTTTTTAACATTTGAGGTGCTTAATGCTTATCTAATCCGATTTATCAAGGAGATGGGAAGAGAAGTCTATTATAAGACGCAAAATCTCTACCTTTAATTTTGATTTTTTTTTGATTTTTTATCTGTCGGTAACTTAATAGACGAGTAGAATCTCAAATTATAATAGAAGAATAAATTATGATACTGTTGGAAAATATTATTTTACAGTTACTTAGAGACAAGACCAGATAAGTATTAATAAACAAAGAGAGCCGTCTCTATCAGACATGCAATAGTTGGTGCATAGATTGTCTCTTGTCCGAGACAAGGGCGGATACAGAGAATAATACCACTCCCCTCCCCCCCTGAGAAAAATATTTT
>JAKCPI010020951.1:0-22607 GCA_023213315.1 Euborellia annulipes
AATTATAGAAAGAGAGAGTCTCTTTTTTTTCGTGCTCGTCTTTTTTGATTGTGATGATCGGGTTTTTTTGGTGCCTTCATCCTGGAATTTGTATCATTTGATTGCATTTTTTCAGGTCTGTTTTTGGAACATATTTTCTTCTGGAAATTTTTTCTCCCGTCTTGTCCAGTGGGAGTTTTGTCTTTTTTTTTTTTTTTTTTCATTTTGCTATTGGGTGCTTGCTTTGTGATTTCTCTAATCGGCTTAGTTTTATAAATAGCATTCAACCATATTATCATTTACAAAATAATTGACAACACAAACATTTCTCCTGACTCCAGGGCCCTCCTATATCCTTTAAGTTGCCCCGGTAGGCCTCGGTGGCATGAAGAATTCCTACCCCCTTCCTAATTGTAATTTCACTTGATATGGTTGATATGGAGGATACGCAGTGCTCTTGTTGTTCTAATAAATTTGATGACATAAAATCAGCGGTGCAATGTACAAAGTGTTTAAATTATTTCCATGCTAAGTGTGAAAATATCGACTTGCGCGGATTTCATCTGAGAAGATCAACTTGGATTTGTGGCCTCTGTACCGAACAGGAGGAGACCGGCCCTGGTTCTCGGTCAAAGAAAAAACGAACGCGGCCAGACACGGACGACGACATGATCAGGGACTTGCTACAGATGGTGCTGGATTTAACAAAGGATACTAAAGAAATTAAATGTAAGTTAAATATTGTATTGGAAGAAAATAGAAATTTGAAAGAACAAATCTCTTTTTTATTAAAAAATCAAAATGTTATAAATGATCAAAATAAAAATAAATCATATTCGGATGTTGCTAAAAATAAAGTATTAATAGTTAAGCCAAAGGAAAAAATAGATAATTTGAATGAAGCTAAGTTAAATTTAAAGAGCAAGATAAACCCTGCTGATGTTGGTGTCGGTCTTTCAATTGATGGTGCAACGAGGGACGGTGGATTTGTTTTGCGGTTTGGGGGACCAAAGGACGTTGGAGTGGTGCAGAAGAGGATACAGAGCGGGCTTGGACAAGAATATGAAGTTATTGAGAGTACACCTATTATTAGAAATAAAATGAAAATTGTGGGTGTGTATGGGGATGAATATTCTCAATCAGATGAGTCTTTGATTGAAAAATTGGTTCGTCAGAATGATTTGGAGTTGGATAAATCGGAAATTAAATTAACTTATAAAGGCAGATTAATAAATAATAGATTTAATTTAAGTATTGAGGTGAATAGATACGTTTATGAAGTTTTGAAAAAGAAAGAAAGGGTTTTTGTTGGTTGGAGTCGATGTGTGTGTTATGATGATTTGAGTGTGGTGAGATGTTTTAATTGTTGGGGCTACAATCATTTTGCAAGGGCCTGCAAAAATAAAGATAAGACTTATTGCCCGAAATGCAGCGAAAATCATAGGCAACAGGAGTGTGAAAGTGAAACAAAGAAATGTATAAACTGTAAAACTGCAAATGAAAAATTTAAGCTGAATTTGGATACAAATCATGATGTTTGGGACAGGGAGTGTGCATCTTTTAAAAGAATAGTTGATCAAAGAAGAAGATATTTAGATTGCCAGCAAGTATAGCAATTAATAAGTCAGAAAAATGAAAATAATAATTTGATATGTTTCAATTGCCAGGGTTTTTTAAACAATAAAGATGAGATCGAGTATTTTATGAGTAGACAAGACAATTTAATTGTTGCATTAACAGAGACACATTTAACCTCGGAAATCTCAGATAAGGAGATAGCGATAGCGGGGTATAATTATGAGCAAATTGAAACAAACAATCCACGCACTGGGGGTGTTTTAGTGTATATAAGATCTTTTCTTCAATATCAAATAAAAAAAAACTTAGTTTAGAAAATTATCTATGGCTTGTTTCCTTGGAGATTGAATCGGGAAGTGAGAGATTTTTACTAACTGTCGTATATCGTTCGCCCAATAAGCAGGATGCAAGATTTTTGGAATATTTTGAGGAATACCTGGAAGAGCTGAGCGATTATATGGGACACAAAATAATAATTGGTGATCTTAACTATGATTTCAATCAATCGTTTTTCTATATCCAAAGATATAAGGACATTATATATAGGAATGGACTCCAGCAAGTAATTGACAAACCAACGAGGGTAACTCAGACTAGCTCGACTATAATTGATCATGTTATAACAAATACTCAAGATATCACTTGGCAAATATTGACAACACCGAGAATTAGCGATCACTTTATAATAAATGTTTGTTTAAAATTTCTGAATGTAATCAGAAAACCCCTATCTGGAAGAAAAAGGACTGTTAGAGGAAGAAGAAAGAAAGAATATGACAGAAATAAATTTCAAGAACTACTCTTTGACTGTGAATGGGATCCTGTGATAACAGATGTAAACTGCTTAGCTGACGGTTTGCAAAGGACATTGACTGAGTCATTAGACAGGGTATGCCCTTTACGTATTTGTAAAGTTCCCCTAAATTCAGGCAATAAATGGATAAATCAGGACATTATAGATGTAATGAACGAAAGAGACAGGATATACAAGGATTTTAAAGAAACTAAAGATGATAGCTTGTGGGAAGAATATAAGAAAATGAGAAACAGGGTGGTCAACAAGATGAAGTATGCTAAAAATAAATATTATTATGAATTGATCGATAAAAACAAAAGAAATAGTAGAGAAATGTGGAAAACTTTAAAATTATTGTTACCAGATAAAAAAAATGAATTGCCTGAAAGTATAGTATTTGAAAATGAAAATATAAGGCAGCCCTTTAAAATAGCAAATAAATTTAATGACTATTTTGTCAAAAGTATTGAGGAAATCGTAAAAGAAATAAATGAAGAAAGACTCAAATGGAAAGATTCATGCCCTATTTATACAAACGAAGATGCAGCAGAGGGAGAGTTTTTGGATTTCAAGAGATTGGATATGAAGGAATTAAAGAGGATGGTCAAGGATTTGAAGAATACGGGAGGGTGTGGAGAGGATGGACTGACGACAGAAATTATAAGGGATGCAATAGATATCATTGCTAATAGATTTTTGGACGTAATAAATTCTTCATTGAGAGGAGGAAAATTTCCTGAAAATTGGAAGACATCGACAGTAATACCTGTGCCAAAAATAACTGGGACAAATAAATGCAGTGAATTTAGACCTATAAATACCATCCCTGTGTATGAAAAAAATTTTAGAAATGGCCGTGAAAGAACAATTAATGACTTTTTGTGAGAAATTTAATATTCTGTCGACTTATCAATCTGGATTTAGGCCACATCATTCATGTGAAAGTATTCTACTAAAAATAACTGATGAATGGCTAGAGGATTTTGAGAGGGGTGAAATGGTGATTGCGGTATTTCTCGATTATAAAAGGGCATTCGAAACAGTGAATAGGAAGATACTATTGGACAAATTAAATAAATATGGAATAAGGGGAAATGTGTTGAACTGGTTTAAGTCATATCTTAGTCATAGATACCAGATAGTGAACTACGACGGCTCTTACTCGGAGAAAATTCTGGTAAATTTCGGAGTACCACAAGGAACAGTGTTGGGTCCATTATTATTTTTACTGTATATAAATGATATTGAAAAATGTATAAAGCATTGTAAAGTTAATGTTTTTGCTGATGACACCATGTTGTATGTGAGTGGTCATAATGGTAGAGAAATGATTGTTAAAATAAATGAAGATTTAAAGAGTTTATATATGTATTTATGTCATAATAACATGGCTCTTAATATGAAAAAATGTAAATATATAAAATTAAATGCTAAAGATGTAAATGTTGAGCCACTTAGAATTAACAACAATATCTTGGAAGAAGTAGATAAAATAAAATACCTAGGTGTAATAATTGATAAAGATTTAAATTTTAAAGAACATGGAAATTATTTGTTAAATAAAATTTCGAAAAAATGTTATTTTTTGGGAAGAATATCTAAAAATTTGTCAATGTCAACAAAACTATTAATGTATAAATCAATTATAGAACCTCACATAAATTATTGTAGCACTCTTTTGAACATCCTTCCAAGATATTGTATAGATGATTTACAAAAAAGACAGAATAGATGTATGAGACTTATACTGAAATGTAGTAGGTACACATCTATAAATATAATGTTGAAAACTTTAGATTTGTATAGTGTCAGTGAAAGAATATTGTTTAACTCCCTGAATGTCATATATAGGATTAATAATAACCTAATGCCACAATATCTTGCAGAAAAACTAAAATTGGGTGAAAATAAGTATGAATTGAGAGATAAAAATAATTTTATAATAGATAAATGTAAGACAACAAAGAGATACAAGACGATATTTTTTAATGTTCTCTCATTGTTTAATAAATTGCCCAGAGAAATGAAGGAAATAAAAAATGATTTTAATAAATTTAAGAGATTATTGAAATATCATATTTTGAACTTTAGAAGATAGAGGAAGTAAAATGTAATTTTGTATATTTTTTTGTGTTCTAAAAGTATGAAAAAAAAATATTTAATCAAATAAACTAAACTATTATTATTATATAGCTTAAATATCTAGTCATGGCTTGTGTTCCATGGGGTGGTTTGAACCCCCAAACCCCCCTCCCTGGCTACGCATATGTTCCTACATAAGAAATACATAATATAACACATTGATAGATAGAAAAATTTTTAACAATATAAGATAACACTTACAAATTGTCTCTGTCCCGGAGTTGTTAAAAGGGCACAATACATTTATTATGTATTTTCTTTATGGATCTCGAAACGTCTCATTAATTGTAATAAAATCGGAGGCTTTAATTTTTGGCTGCTCCTGCTTCCTTCCTTGTATGTAAATCAACAGCCACGTACCAGGTCATTCAATAAGTCCGTAGGATAAGTAAGAAAAAAACAAAATTTTGACAAAACTCGATTTTATTATTCAACATAGTTGCCTTCGAGGGCGTTACAACGAGTATAGCGATTTTCCAACTTTTCGATACCACTTTTATAGGACGATTTATCTTTCTCGTCAAAATAGACATCAGTTTCAGCGATTACTTCATCATTGGACTAAATTTAATAAAAACTGGATGGAGCAGAGCTCAGATAATGTTTATCAAGTTATTGTTTGATTTCCACTGTATTTTTTTTCATCAAAAAAACAATGCTTTATTAAAACTCGAAATTCACTTTTTTTTCCATTTTTTTTTCCAATAACAAAAGATGCTTCACATAAAATTCTATAACTCACGAATCAATAGTTAGATTGCTGTCAAATTTATACACGTATCGTTTGAAGGGTTAGTACTAAATAAAAATCATATGGAAAAAATTCTAGTAACGCCATCTATGTGTCATCCTACGGACTTTTGAATGACCTTGTACTTCATTAGTTATTGAAGACCTTAAATTAAAAAAAAAAAAAAAAATATATTTTTTTTTTTTTGAAATGATCTGCATAAGGTCCAAAGACCTATAATGACCAGTGGTCACATGCAGCCAGAAAGATTATAGTTTAAAAAATAAATAAATAAATAAAGGAAAAACATAAAAGGGGAACTCAACTGCGGGAACTGAGAATATGTCCGTTGAGATTGAAAGTCTGAATATTGTAGGTTTTGGGGAAGATATAATAGTGCTCAAGTATTATTTTTATTTAAATCACTTAGAACTTCATTATAACACCAACAAAAAAAAAAAAAAAAGGTTTCTAGCTTTTTAGTAACAAAAATTAACATATAGACGTTTTGTAGAGAAATAGCCGCCTTATACTCTGTTTGCCAAGGAAGTTAAGAAGAGACGAAGCTTTTATGAACGGAAGTCGGCAGTCATCAATCGTCTCAAGAAATACAAATAATATAAGTGGCCAGAAAAAAAAGGAAAAAGAAATTACATTAAAGACGAAGAGGAAGAAAGCATTTTTATGCATGTTAAGCATTGTCAGGAAGGAAATAAAAAAAGAAAAAAAAATAAGAAAGGGGAGGGAATAGTGACCAATGAATGATTAAATGAACACGTTTCGTCTTTTAGGCCATGTCAATGCTATCAGTTGTGTGCCACCACTAAAAGCAAACTAAAACCCCCTTGTTAAACGGACACCTCATAAATTCAAGTGCCGTTTTGATAACTGTCCGAGGGTGATAAGAGGAGTAGCAGGAAAAAAAAGGAGCATGCATGCAAGGCATGCATGCACAAACATACCAGAATTGATTTCCTTAATAGAAAGAGAGAGGATAAAAGTTGGCCTTCTTCTTCGCTTAGAGATTCGTTTTATTTTTTGGTAAGATCAGGGTTTATGTGTGAACAAACACACTTGTTATAAATCTCCCCCTTGGAAGACCATTTAAGCAATTTGCTATTTTTGTTTTTTGACGTGACAAAGTCTTACAAATCATGTGTCTATAGTGGCAGGTTACGTCACACGAATTTCAAGACTTTTTAACCCCTCCTCCCCGTCCTTGTCACAGGTTGTCGCATTTTTTAAAAATCCCTGATGTGACGTCACACAATTCCAATTTTATCAATAATAGACACCTAATTATGCTAATTAAAAATACAAAAATTAATCATTTTGAAATGTGAGGTCACAAGGTTTTTCATCCCCCCTGCCCCTTGTCACATAATGTCACATTCTGGTGATACCCTCCCCCCCTTTTAAGTGTGACGTAATTAATGGATGGCCCCTTAGGGAGGCATGCACGAAAAAGGCTTGAATAACTCCTCTGTCGTAAGAAGTATAATTATGGTGAATATACGGTTAGAAAGAATAATTTTTCAGCTAAAGATTTTTTTTTTTTTAAACACTCACACTCTTTACCCATTCACACACCCATACACACAGTCTTTTCGGCAACTAAGGCCATATAAGACATTTTACGATAACCGTTATTATGAATATATATATATTTGGGGTCTAGGCATTCTTATTTAAGCCATTTGATACCTCCGACCCTTGGCTTACAAGGCAGCGCGCGCTACCAACTACGCCAAGCCTGGAGGCAATTTGCTATTTAAAAGAGAGAAAACAGAAGACGATACGGCGCTGGGTAGAGGAGGCTCCGTGTATGTCACTTTACGAATATGTATAGAATTGTTTTTTATTTGAGATCTTTTTCGACATCGGTAGCCATTTAGATTTGTAAATTTTTTTTTGTCACTTGAGATGAATTGCGAACCCCTGACCCTTCTAGCACAAGAGGTAAGAACTCTATCACTGTGCTATACAATTCATGGGTTTTTATAATTTATTTTAATATTGAAAATAAATAAAATTATTTAGAAATTCTTTCCCGAATTGATGAATGTTAATCCTAAAATTCAAATCAAGAAAAAAAAAATATTCTTCTTTTAATAATTCTGAGCCGTTATTTGATAATAAATTAATGATGGCGATTTAAATAAAATATATGGTCCTTGAGAGTGGTAGAGTTCCTATTTCTTGAGCTAAGGTTCAAGGGTTCACATCCCGTCTCATGCGACAAAAATTTATTTCAATTGTCTAAATGGCCTCCAATACTGAAAAAAATCTTAAATTAAAAACCTTAAAAATAATTATTATTTGGCAGCTAAAAGAATACAGGGAGAAGTTTTGGCTGTGTATAGTTGTAATATTTATTAATGGAGGGTTTCAATAAATGAGAAATATTTTTTATTTGCTCAGTTGACGTTTCGGTTCCATGTTTGAACCATCCTCAGTGCTATAACCACACATGGAACCGAAACGTCATCTAAGCAAATAAAATAAATACATAAAGCTGCAATTTGCCCAATTGTTGCAACTCTCCATTAATATATGTTTATTTATATATAGAGATGACAATCTAGGAACATTGCACTCGCTTGCCTTTTCGGAGTCACCCCTCCAAAATTCAGCCGTGCTTTGGTGTTGCTTAACACCAACGATCTCTGGAGCTCTAGTTAATTTAATTTCTTTTTAAATTAAATTTTTATCGTTCAGAACGAGAAGTAAACCTTTGATCCCTAGAACAAGAGACTTCTAAGCTCTAGGGCATATGCATCAAATACCATTCAATAAAAAAATTAAATAAATAACTTTTAAGAAGGCAAAAAAAAAAAAAAAGTTAATTGCATTCTCATTTTTTTTCTTTGTTCTTTAAATAATAATATCATTCTAAAAGCATTTATGTCAGATGAGTTTGCTTATTAATTAATTATATATATGTAAAAAAAAGAGGTGGTGGTGGGGGGGGGGGTATCGTTAAAAGATAATGAATCTGCTAAATTGCAATGCATTTAAATATAGATTAATAGAGTTTTAATTGTAAATAAGAGGAAAAAAAAAACAGGAATAAATTAAAAAGCAATATTTTATATAGTGTAATAAGTTTGTACTTGTTTAAAGAGAACTTGTTTATTTATTATACAGTTGGGGATCGTTAAAAATGAAGATAATATAAAATTAAGACTCTGGGTCATAGCGCAGGAGTTTTTGCCTTTTGTGCCAAGGGTTCACATCCTGTCTCATGCGACAAAAATTTATTATATTACCCAGGGGCGTATATAGAAATTTTTTTCGGGGGGGGGGGGGCTGAACTCAAAAATTTTTCTGCGGAAATTTTTTTTTTTTAAGAAACTAATTTTTTTTTTACACGAAATTTTTTGCGGAATCTTTTTTCTTTTGCGGAACCAACTTTTTCCATCCTGCGGAAAAATTTGTTACGCTGATGTCTGTATTCTTCCCATTTTTGATTATGGTTGTTTAATTTATAACGACATTAACTCTGAACTTAGTATTAAACTTGATCGTCTTCTGAATGCTAGCATTAGATTCATCTTTAACATACCATCTTTTCATCACATTACACCTTATTATGTAAAGCTAGGCTGGATGAAACTAAGCTACAGACGAAAATATTTTATGGGAATGAGTCTTTATAGGATGTTTGCGAGTGGGGAGCCAGAGTATCTACTCGGTCTTTTTAATTTTAGAAGGACGTTTCAAGTCCGTGATTTGAGGGGTCATGGCACGGACCTTCAGATCCCTGTTCACCGAACTTCCCAGTACGCAAGATCGTTTGTCGTCCAGGCATCAAAGTTTTGGAATATGTTGCCTATAAACATAAGGGAATCTACCTCTGTAAATGTTTTTAAATTAAGACTAAAATCCTTTATTTTGGAACTACAAAGGCAATCTCTGTAGAATATATTGTATAAATGTATGAATTTATGTATGTGTATGTTTACTTAGCACTCAGAGAGTGAAGTTTTCTTTCTATTGTAATTTTTTTTTGGTTCATAAAGAGGACAAGAGTCCTCAAGAACCTAATAAATATTTCTTATTCTATTCTTATTCTATATCCCTATATATGTATGTGTTTGGGAAATTCTCGGGGGGGGGGCCCCCCCCTTATATACGCCCCTGATATTACCAGTCAATAGTAGGTTGAATTTCATTTAAAAAAATCGGGTGTGAGTGGTCGCACAGCACAGAACTTTACCTTCGGTAATTGATGGTTCCGATTTATGCTTTTCACACTAAAATTTTTGTATGTCGATATATATTTTAGTTTTCAGTAGTATTATTTTTTTTTTTTTTTTTTATAGTTTTTTTTTTTTTTTTTTTTTTTTTTTTTTTTATAAAAAACATTCACACTTTTTTCTCATTCACACTCACACTCCACACACACATTCACACAGTCTTTTCGGCAACTCAGGCCATATAAGACTTTTTACGATATCCGTTATTAATAATTATACACATATCGAGTCCAGGCATTCTTATTTAAGCCATTTGGTATCCAATTGGCTTAAATAAAATCATCGGACTGCCTGGGGTCCGAACCCGCGACGTTTGGTATATGAGGTTAGCACGCTAACCTCTACGCCATGCCCCGAGGGCTTTATTTTTATAGTTGATACATTTGAATTCAAGATGTAAAATTTATCTAATCTTATCTTATAGTATTAAATGAGCAAAGTGTGTTTGTAAGCACATCAGTTCTCAAAAACGGCTCTAACGATTTTTTTCAAATTTTAAATATATAAGTACTATTTTCGTTACAAAAAATGAAATTACGCTAGGTCTGGTTTTTGGGAATTTTTGTTTTTTTGGAATGGGTGCATAAGGTCCGAAGACCTATAATGACCAAGGGCGGATCCAGAGGTGTTTCTCGGGGGGGGGGTAATCTGGTGTGACTCGTCGCACAGCACACTATTTTTTTTTTAATTTCGGTAATTTAAAAGCGCATTCTATACTTCTTTGCCAGAATATAAATACACATCAAATTTTTAAGTATTAAATGTTAAAAATTTTACATTAAAAATAAATTTTTTTGCGAAAAAAAGGTATTTTTTTCGAATCTCGGGGGGGGGGTAATTACCCCTTTACTCCCCCTTGTAACCGCCCTTGATAATGACCAATAGTCACATGCAGCCAGGAAGAAAATAAAAACAAAAGGAGAAGCATAAAGGGGAAACTCAACTGCGGGAACTGAGAAGATGCCTGTTGAGGTTAGACTTGAAAGTCTGAAGATTGTAGGTTTTGGGAAAGATAGACGCAGGGAGCTTGTTCCAATCACGGGACAAAGGAAGAATGAAATTGTTTTGTTCTGGTAGTAGTGATCTGAACAGCAAAGGGATGCTGGGACGATGTGTTCCGTGTATATGTTGCATTGGGAGGGATAATTGATTTTAGAGCATTGACCATAATAGTACCTATAAATTCGGATACTAGCAGTTTACCAGGGCCGGAACTAGGAGATTCTTTAGGGGGGGAGGACAAAATTTAATTTGCCGCCCCCTCCTTAAAGTTTTCTATACAAAATTAATATCATTTTACCTTTTATTTTTTAGTAAATATTTCTTTAATCCCCCCCCCCCCTCTGATATCTGCCGCCCGGAGCACATGCACGCACTACCCCCCCCCCCCTAGATCCGGCCCTGTACTTTACCGATGTATTTTTTTAGTTTTTTCCAATTTTCTCGAAATACTTTTTAAATATTTCTTTGAAATTTTAAATATATACTATTTCCAGTATGCAAAACAAAGTCTTTAGGAAAGCAGGGGAACTAATACTTTTGCTTTAATGGTGTACTTTTTTAGTTTTTTCCAATTTTGTATAAGAAATAACACCGAGCTCCAGCTCGGTCATCCAGGAACCAAACATATAAAACTTGTTGCCATTTCTCCGATCTTTTCTATGAAGTACAAGAGTAAAGTACGCTTCAAACACTTTGATAGCAAAATGAGAATATACATTTTAAAGTACCTGCTTCGTTAATCAAATCAATTAAAAATAATTTGTTTAGATATAAAACAAAACCCTTTATAGAAAAAGAGACACAAATTGAATCATTTTATTTTTAATGCATTTAATATCCCCATTCCTCTTCCTGTGTGTTGGATAGACACCCTTGAAGACACCAAATGTTTTTTTTTTATTTATTTTTTTGTTGCTTTTTGGTTAAAATGAATGAAATCCGTTGAACGATGTCTCTGAGAGAGAGGAGTGAATAAAGATTTATTCTGTCAGTCTGTCTGTCTGTCCATTTCCCAAAGCTGACGTTTTTATCTTGGGTTACCTAGATAAACATCGAAATAAGCCTCTCTCTAACTCTCTCTCTCTTTATTAACTAAATTTTTTTTCTTCCAACTAAAAAAAAAAATATATTCACACATACACGCACACAAGCACAGATACATTTAACCTCTAAAAACATCGTATCTTAATGGTATAAAAAAATCTTTTTAAAATTTTAAAAAGTTTTTTTTGGCATCTGAGGCCATTTATACTTTCCTTTTCTTTTTATAAATTAACCGGTGTTTTTTTTTTTTTTTTTAATTTATAATTAAAGGCGTTCGACATCATAGGTAGGGTTGCTCAAAATGATCGATTAATCGATTAAAAATAATAATAATAATAATTGATTATTTCGATTATTTTTCGGCCGGGTGACACGTTTAAGCCTATTAAAAAAAGAAAAAAAAAGCCCATTGATTTTCACGGGAAAGGGAAAAAACTTCCAGGGGAAAAAAATTTTCTGGTGGCCGGGAAAAATTCCGTCTGACGGCAAAAATTTCGTCTCCCTACAAAAAAGGTATTTCACAGGAAGGGAAAAAAATTCGATTTTTTTTTTCATAATCGATTATTTTTTTCATAATCGATTATTAACTTAGCCCATCAACCGTAGGTTGGACAGGTAAAGTTAATGTAATCGTAAAAAAAATCGAAATTTTTCTGAAGCTGCCAAAATGCGTTTTTAGGTCCCCTGAATCAATTTAAGTACTTTTTGGAATGATGTCTGTGTGTCCGTGTGTATGTCTGTGGTCATTTTTTTCGTCAACGAAATCTCAAAAACTATTCATTCAATTGTTTTGAAATTTTGCACCTATAAACTAGGGGTAGAGGCCAAGAACTGAAAAGCTTTTGGTAAACATCGGACCATTAGGGGGGCTCTAGGGGGGGACAAACATTTTTTTCTTACATAACTTATAATTTTTTTTATATATTCAGAAACTAGACTTCCTCCCGAGTAAAATGATGTAATATGTATAACATTGGACCATTAGGGGGGGATCTAGGGGGGACAAAATTTTTTTTCTCGAATAGTGGGTGGGCAAAGTTGTGCACTCGGCTTAGTCCGACCCTTTATTTTAATTAAACATTCACACTTTTTTCTCATTCACACTCACACTCACACACACATACACACAGTCTTTACGGCAACTTAGGCCATATAAGACTTTGACGATAACCGTTATTTAAGAATTTATCTATTAATGGGATCCAGGCATTCTTATTTAAGCTATTTGGTATCCAAATGGCTTAAATAAAATCCTTGGACTACCTGGGGTCCGAACCCGCGACGTTCGGTATAGTAGGTAAGCACGCTACCAACTACACCAAGACCGAATAAATAATATAACCCTAGAATATTAATATTATTATAAAATAAATTAATACTTTTAAGATATTTAAACAGCCCTCGGGCCTTGGTGTAGGGTTTAGCGTGCTAGCCTTTTGTACCAAGGGTTCGCAGCCCGTCTCAGGCAATGAAATTTGATGAACTTAAATTGAATTTGCTACAAAAAATTCAATTTTAATAAATAGGAATGGGGTCTAAATGGCCGTAGATGCCGAAAAAGACCTTAAATAAATAAAAATAATAATATTTTAGATATTTCGCTCTATACAGATATTATATTAATTTTAAACAGGTTTTTATTTCTTTCGAAAACTGAATAGTTTTTGTAAGGGTGTTTAATTGCCAGTCAAAATAAAAAAGAATGAAGGAGAGAGAGAAAGAGAGAGGGGAGGTTAATTTACTTGAATTTCCATTAGTGCAGCCCTTTTGACATCAACACTAACAAAAAGACCCTTCTCTTGGGTCAATTAGAGTTCTCCTGGACCTCAATTTGTCATCAGGAAGGGAGAGAGAGAGAGAGTCTCGTTAGGTACACAAACAGGTTGTGTTGCTAGACTCTCTCATCAATATGCGCTCCACGTCTGTCACCTAACTAACCAACCAACCAACCACTAAAGAAGCGGGGGGGGGGGGGGGTCGACGACATTATCTCGTTAATTTGCACATAGCGATATTGAAATCAATTAATTAAACGATAAAGTTTACGTATAAGAATATAATTATTATTATTATTACTTTCTCTTACATTTATTTCCTCATTAAAAGAAAATGTGTATATAAATATTTTTGATGACATCATCATAATTAATTATCTCAGAGAGTGTATTTTCTAAAAACATCGAATTTGTCCTATAAACTACAATATATTGAAATTTATCTACCTTATTAATACAAATATTTATTTAAAGAAGGAGAAAAAATGAGCGATGCAGTTAGTTTAATTTATTCAGGTCCGACGTTTCGGCCGGGGAATATGGAACACCTTCCTCAGTGACCGAAACGTCGGCCTTGAAATAAAATTAATTTTTTCTCCTTCAAATAACATCAGCTATATACCTCCAAATATTTATTTAAATTAAAATTACTAGCCGTTCCACCCGCGTTCGGTGGACTTCGCTTTAATTTAATCATGTGTCACCATTTTTCAGTCAACGAATATCTAATATCCGATTTATGAAGATTCAGTGTATTGTTTTTTTTTTTTTTTTTTTTTTTTTTTTTTTAATTAAGTTCATTTTCGGCATCAAAGGCCATTTAGATCTTTATTTATTTCAATTAGAATGGTAGCCAAATAGTATAATTTTTTTTGTTTTTATTTAAGATGTTTTTTTGGCTTTAGAGGCCATTTAGATATCGTCTCTTATTTCAATTGATTGGTAATTAATTCAAATGGAATTTTTTGCTTGGTACGGGAAGCGAACCCTTGAACCCAATCACAAGTAGGGCTGTGCAAAATAATCGATTATTCACCGATTATTTTTGGGAAATATGCTTTTAAAAGATGGGATGAGACACTTATACTAAAAAAAAAAGGTCAAATGATTTTCGCGAGACGTAAAAAATTGAAATTTTACTAGAGAAAAAAAAAAGGTATAATCGATTATTTTTTTTTTTTAATCGAACACCCTTAATCACAAGAGACAAGAACTCTTATCACTAGAGACCGGATTTTAAGCAAAATGCTTATTGCTGAATTTTATAAGCAACCATTAGATATTTAATTTCTACACGAATTACGAAAAACTAAGTGCATTGAGATTGCATTTTTTATGCTTTTTTTGCTTATTTTGAGTTTTTATGCTTATTTTAACTTATTTTACGAATATTTATATTTTTTTTTTTTTTTTTTTTTTTTTTTTTTTAACACTTTTTTCCCATTCACACACGCATACACAAGGGACGTATATAAGAGGAGGGGGCCCGTCCCCTCCACAAATTTTCCAAATGCATATATAGGGATATACAGACATTAGGGGATCTCGCCTCCCCCCCCCCCCCCGAAATGCTTGATCGGCCCCGCAGTGGGAAAAAATATAGCCCTGTAAAAAAAAAGGAAAAATGTTTCGCGGAGCGGCAAAATTTTCGTATCTCTAAAAAAAAGTTAAAAAATGATTTTCACGGGCGGGAAAAAAATTTTTCCGCGGGGCGGAAAATTTTGGTGTAGCAAAAACAAAAGTAGTGGAAAAAATTTAGTTTCGTTAAAAAAAATTTTTCGCAGAAAATTTTTTGAGTTCAGGCTCCCCCCCCCCCCCGAAAAAAATTTATCCATTTAAGACTTTAAACGATACTCGTTTGTCTGGTCCAGGCATTCTTATTCAAACCCTTTGGTATCCAAATGGCTTAAATAAAATCATCGGACTGCCTGGGATCCGAACCCTCGACCATTGGTATACAAGGCAGGCGCGCTATTAACTACGCCAAGCCCGAGGGCTATAAAATTTTTAAAAATCATTCAAAACATTATTCAGCAAAACGTTCATGAAAAGCAAATCCTTCGTCAACTGCGCAAATCGCCCCTTCCCTACTCTGGCTCGGGCCCGCCTGGACCCCCTACTTGGGGCGGACTGCGGCGGACCCTCGCAGGGGGGGTGGTAATCTGGTGGGAGTGGCCGCACACTTTCGTTAATTTAAAGTTGCATTCTGTACTTGTTTACTAGAATATATATACAAATAAAATTTTTAAGTAGGGTCTATTAATTTTTAAAATTTTATATTAAAATTAATTACCTCCCTTCCCCCCCTTGTATTCTCCATTGGTATGAGTAGAAGTTGCTTATGAGATGCTTTTTTCAGCTTTTATGCTTATTTAACAGCTTTTTATTCAAGATTTTTATGCTTTTTTAAGCACTTTTTTTCCATTTTTTTTATGCTTTTTTGTCCGGTCTCTACTTATCACTATGCTCTGACCCAGTAGCATAATATTATTTTATATATTTTATAAATACCTAACTATATATTCCTATGTGAAACAAAAAAAGTAATTATAAAACAAATTTTATTATTTTTAATTTAGAAATTTAATTATTAGGCCAATAATTTTAATAATTGCAAAAGGAAGTTGTTCAGAACGTGACAAACGAACACTTAGATTATCATAAATTTATTTATCTCTAAAATACCTAGTAGGCTATTAAAAGTTTTTATAGTCGTTTAGGTCCTATTAGCTCTGAAGATAATCTTAAAGAGGACCGAAACTTCAGCAATGAGAATAAAAGAGAGAGCAGCTAATTATAATTTCCTTTATTTTCCCCTCGATGATGAAGTTTCGGTCCTGTTAGCTTTGAAGATGATCCTATTTCCCCCTCAATGCTGACGTTTCGGTCCTATTAGCTCTGAAGATGGTCCTAAGCAGGACTGGAACGTCAGCAGTGAGAATAAAAGAGAGAGTTTAGGACCTTCTTCAGAGCTCATAGGGCAGAAACGTCAGCAGTGGGGGGAAAATATACGAAATTATAATTAACTGCTCTCTCTATTATACCTATTTATTTTGGTGTTTTTTTTTAAAGGTATTTTTGAGGCCATTTATTTTATTATATTTAATTGGTAAATTTAAAAAAAAAAAAAAATGAGTAGAGAATCGAATTCTTGGTCTCTCAAGTTCTTTTAAAGAAATTCAAGTTCCCGAATAGGCTGGGGCGTCTGACAACGGAGAAAAGCAACAAGTGCGGGGAAGGGAAAGGCGACCCCGGGCAATCAACCTGTGGAAAGTCCCTCGATGCGTTGTATTCAAAAATATATACAAAATGACGGAAAATGGTTGAAAAAAAAAAACTTGTAGAATAAATATTAAATTAATTCTTTCTTATTAATATAATAGTGCGTAATAAAGAATTTTTTTTTGCATTTTTATAAGGACCTCCCCTCCACTTCCCCCCCCTCCCACATCCCTAGTATATAATTAAACGTTAATTATTTCGGAATTTTTATTAAATATTTTTAAAGGTCACCATTCAGATTTATTTTTATAGAATTTTATAATGAGATAAATAAAAATTTTATATTTTTTCCTTGTAGTTTTGTTGTTTTTTTTTTTTTTTCTCTTCCTAAAGGAATGTTGAACATGAATAATTTCATTTTGATATCTCTATCCATTTAGAGAAAAAGAGAATTTTTTTTTTTCGTTGAAATTTCCAAAAAAAGGTGAAAAGAACAGACACGCCCAACCTCTCACTCGCTCGCAATTATTCAAAAATAATATTCTGTATATTTGATAAATGGAGAAAACAAAAAAAAAACAAGGGAACATATGTTTTACAATGTAAAATTTGATATAAATGTGTGAATGGCTATAAAGATTTTCTCTTCAATCGATTTCATAATTTCTGTGTGAATAATTTATCTTTTTTTAATATATTAGACTAGGATCGTTTTCTTTTTTTGAGCTATTAAGGCCATGAGGACTTTTCCATATACCGGTACAAATTATTTTATGAAAAACGCTGATTTCCGGCGGACGCTCATCTGGGTCTCCCATCCAGGTTCTGAGCGCTGCTTGGCATTGCTTTTTTTATTTAATTTGAATAAGGGGGCGCGTTTCGAGGTGCTGATTTTGAGAGTTCTCAGCGGCCACAATTTTGATGATATCGACCTCAATTTTGTTTTTTAATTTAAAGCTATTTATATATCTACAAGTTATATGATGCCCTTTTTTTAAAGTGAAACTTTTATTTGATCCTCTCAAATTTTTTTCGCTCTTCTATCAGGATGTCGCCTTACAAGCCATGACGTCAAAGGCCGTGAGGCTACAAATAGGAAAGTTAAAATTTAATATATATGACGAATTATAAAAAAATAATTGTGAGATTTAATTAGTCAATTTTCAAATTGATAAAATATAATTTTTAAAATAATATAAAATGATTCAAATCTTCAATTACTAAATAAATATTGTTCTCAGTTTTTAACATGTATCTATTTCCATTCCCATTTTCCAATTATTAAGTTAAGATTAAAAACGGGATTTTAATACCCTTAATTGAATAATTTTCTGAAAATTTTTAAAAAAAGTTTCACTTGCATCGTGCTTTCATAAAACCATACTATGATTTTTTGATTTGTCATGGTAAAAAAAATATAAATATTTTCCCATGTTTATAAATTTTATGTCGACACAAAAATTCTAGAGTGAAAATCACAGAACACAACTTGTGTGCTGTGCGACCATCACACCAGATTTTTTGGACCGCAAAACGAGTATATCCATCAAAATCTCGACATTGAATTTTTGACATAAATCCAATGCTTTCTCTCTATTCATATATGAGTAAGAACCATACTAAATAGCCTACGGATGAATTTGTTATTGAGGAGCCTAAATGACTAATTTTTTTTTGAAAAAGTTGGTGATCTCCGTTTTAATGAATGGAAAAGTGAGAGATCACTTTGGACACCTATGCATAAAGGAACCAATCGCCATTGCGATCGAAATTGAGTTAAGACCGCCATCTTGTAGGGAAAAAGAAGATCTACCTCTTTATTTAAATCACAACATGATAATTCTCTACAACTTTTTTACTTTCTCTTACCTATATGTATATGTTAATATACATCTAATATATATAGAGAGAAAGTATTGGGTTCATGTAAAAACTTTCGATGCCGAGATTTTGACGGATATACACGTTTTGAGGTCCCCTGAATCAAAAAAACAGTGGTCTGTGTGTCTGTCTGGGTTCAATTTAAAGCATGAAGCAATTGAGCTACGAAGTTGAAATTTTATATTTAAATTAGGCACCCCGCTGAGGAGTTAAGATAAGCTTTTAATCAAAATCGGCCAAAGAGTATCAGTACTTTACTTATGTAGTTTTTCAGTTTTTTTTCTATTTTCTCAAAAATCGCTCTAACGATTTTGAATAAAATTCAAAAATCAATTATTTTTTAGATGCTCTTTCAAATGTTTATTTTTATTTTGCCATTGAAATCTTCTAAAGACCACTTTACTTTTGTCCTTCATAGGAAAGATAGGTGCGACCAGTCACACCAGATTTTTTGTATAAAACAAGAAAAAAGTCATTGCCTTTGGATTTGTTTACAATTGTGCAAATGAAATGCCCTTTATCTCAGATTTAGGTTAATGGCGCTTGGTTTCTTTATGCATAACATGGTCCAATTATGATACCAGGGCCGGATCTAGGGGGGGCAGTGGGGGCATGTGCCCCGGACTGCAGATATCAGGGGGCAGCAATTAAAGAAAGATTTACTAAAAAAAAAGGCAAAATGATATGAATTTTGTATAGAAAATTTTAAGGGGGCGGCAAAATTTATTTTTCTCCCCCCCTCCTTTAAAAATCTCCTAGTTCCGACCCTGTATGATACTATTTAGTTTTGAAGGGGGAGTGGGGGCAAAATATCGCCAGTTCTATGCTAAATAAAGCGACCTCCTTGACTCCTTTTACTTTTTTTTTTTATCTCTTTCCGCGCTCTCTATTTCAAATATTATTAGACATTTATCTCATTAATAAAATATTTGTTTTTTTTTTCTCTCTCTTCTTCATATTTTAATATTATTATAATAATAATAAAGTAAATATAGATTATTATAGAGAAAAAATAACTTATCTTTTATTTAAAAAAAAAAAAGATTATATTTTTAACCTTGAAAAAGGAAATAATTTAGAAATGTCTTCTCCTATTTAACGAAATAATTAGAAATTAAGCTGTTTTAAGCAGGCACTTGGCCTCTCCTCTGTCATCAAGTGTTGGTTGGATTTTAACGAGTTTATAATCGTTTTAGGTCGGAATCAAAAAAAAAAAAAAAAAAAAAAAAAAAACATCTAATCAAAATGCACACTGAGTAGGCTAATAATAATTTTATTTGATTTAATCTAAAAAAGAAATTTTATAAAATATGTTCTTCTTCTACGTACGAAATGTATATTTTTCTGTAGAAACTTTATATAGTTTTGGAAATTACACTGTAAAAAAAAAATCTTAATTTTAGTGTGTTTTGAAATATTAAATTTACAAATTTCCCTTGTAAATGATGTCTACTATGTATTTATCTACTAAATTTACAAATGTTTACAACAAAAAAACATTTTAAAATTACAATTTTCTTCGAAAAATAGAGTATGTATTGTAATTTTACAAACATTGTAAAGTATTTTTCGTTAAAAATTGTATTTTTTCTCGAAAGCAGTTTAAGAATTCTAAAATTACCACACATTTACACTCTAATTTTCAAATGTCATTCTAAAATTACAATACATTTTCATTATAATTTTCAAACGGCTTTCGAAAATTAAATTACATTTGTAAATGGTTTTTTGCAAAAACTTAGTATGTTTTTGTATAGGAAATATGCTTCCTAAACATTTGTAAAATTACAAAATTTTTTTACAGTGTAGATTTAAACTGGTTACCGTGGGCACTTGTTGAAACATTATATATATTGAATATTGCTGAAATTTGATAAATTCTAAAAAAATTTTCTCTAGGTTATATATTTCAAGAGTTTATTAAATTTAAAATCAAATTTTTAACACTTTATGTACATTTCGGCATTGCTGACATCATCAGAAATGATTGTCATTAGTTTACATTAAGAGAATGCGTTCTTACAAAGTTTTAATACAAAAGGAGTACTGGTAGGAGGAGAATGTTTCAACTAGAGCCAACGGTTAAAATTTAAAATTACTTAATACAAAAGTTAATTTCCAAGTTCACCGGCTCCCGCCAGAGTTTTGGAAACGTCGAGAGGGGGAGATGAGAAGAATTATTCACATTTTTTTTTTTATTTTAACATAAACGAAACACAAAAGAAATAAAAATTCCTTCGTTATTTGAAAGACAGGAAAAAATAATCACAAATCTCGTATTTTTTTTTTTTTTTAATTAAATTCTAAATAAACGCCCTTCTTCTATTTTGGCCTTATCCCTATGTGGCGTGTGCAAAATTAATTTATAAAGAAAGAGTAGAGGCCGAGAGAAAAGCAAGCCAGGTCGGGTCGATCACTTTACTCTTGTACTTCATAGAGAAGATAGGAGAAATGGTTGCCATGGTAACAAAATATAAATATTTTCCCATACTTATAAATTTTGATCTTGAATTCTAATATATCGGAGGAAACTAAATATATCTCGACACGAAAAATCTGGTGTGTCAAGCACAGAACACAACTATCGATTACCGAAGGTAAGAGAAAGTTGTGTGCTGTGCGACAGTCACAACAGATTTTTTAATTTTGTCTTCCCGTTAATTGGTCTCAAACCGTCCAAATCGTGAATCACCGAGATTCTACTGTATTTACTAAAATTAGGTTAGAAAAATGATATAAAAACGTTAATATCATCTTTTATACAACCCTGAAGACCCTGAATTACCATTTAGAGATCTCTGATTTCATTTATGAATATTAAATAAAAAAAAAGACGACTTCGTCAGAATTCTAAGAAAATTTTTATAAAATTACTCAAGTGGATCATCACTTTTTTTTTTTCTTTAATCGAATAGAATTTTCTTTTCAAGAGATAGACATCACGCGGCGCGCGCGCATTATCATCATCATCATCATCAATTCGACAGCTATTTATGAACTATAATTATTCAATTGATGGTTGGCTGCCCCAAATATGGAGAACAAATTTCTCCATCTTCTTCTTTTTGACAAATGAACATGGGTGTAAATACACTCAATATGTTTGAAATCAATCAGCGAGTTCATCTTATGGTTCGCTCACCTTTGACCTCGGCGGCGGCTTTATTAAGAAAACTACAAAAAAAAAAAAAAAAAATAAATAAAAAAAATAACGCAGCACGCGGCTCAATTAAATGATTAAAAAAAAAAAAAAACTGCTTAACTCATGGTCAAACAGTGAGACTTTAACGCCTAGAAAAGGAGAATTTCCCTTTCAATTTAAACGATGATGGAGACAAAAGTTTTAATCTTTTTTTTAAGGCATTGGAGGCCATTTAAAACCGTCTTTTTTGGTAGTCAAATCAAATGTTTGTAGAATGAGACGAGATGCGAACCCCTGACCCTTAGCGCAAGAACTCTATGCTATGGAACCCAACGTCAATAATTATTATGTTGAGTTTGAAAATATTTGGTCCAAGAGATGCTTAGAAAATCGTTAAACTTTTTTATAAGCCGGATTTTATTTATTTTCTAGACTAACCGGAGGCCACTGGACTTCATCAGTAGAACTTCATTCACCCTCAAAGAAAATAATACCCTTCTGCATATGTATATAAACACTACTAACCAATCAAGCTTAAATAAATAAATAATATTAAATACCTCTAATGTGCTTATTTGGCTCTGAAACATATTCCTCCTGGAGCCTTTACAGAGTCTGTTAAATTACATTAAAATTAACACCCATGTGGGGATTTACATACATGTCTCTACTTCGTTTTCTCTCTCAACGTCACGTTTATATATTAATAGAACAACAAATTTAAAAAATCCTGGTGTGACTGGCGCACAGCACACAACTTTCTCTTACCTTCGGTAATCGAAAGTTGTGTTCTGTGCTTGTCGCTTTCCGGTTTTTTTGTGTCGACGCTATATTTAGTTTCCTACAATTGCGGTACATTTTCGATTTTCAAGATGTAAAATTTATAAGTATGGGAAAATATTTATATTTTGTTACCATGGCAACCATTTCTCCTATCTTCCCTATGAAACACAAGAGTAAAGTGTGCTTCAAACAATTTTGAGGCAAAACAGAATATACATTTGAAAAGCTTCATCTAAAAAATAATTGATTTTGAATTTTAATCAAAATCGTTAGA
>JAKCPI010020952.1:0-11325 GCA_023213315.1 Euborellia annulipes
AAAAAATCTGGTGTGACTGGCGCACAGCACACAACTTTCTCTTACCTTCGGTAATCGAAAGTTGTGTACTGTGCTTGTCACACCAGATTTTTTGTGTCGACATGTATTTAGTTTCCGGCAGTAGGGTACAATTGCATTCAAGATGTAAAATTTATAAGTATGGGAAAATATTTATATTTTGATACCATGGCAACCATTTCTCCTATCTTTTCTATGGAGTACAAGAGTAAAGTGGTCTTCAGAAGATTTCAATCACAAAATGAGAATATACATTTTATAGAGAATCTAAAAAATAATTGATTTTTGAATTTAAAAAAAAATCGTTGGAGCAAATTTTGAGAAAATCGAAAAAAACTGAAAAAGTGAATCAGTAAAGTGCTAGTACTTTTTGGTCGATTTTGTTCAAAAGCTTTTGTGCGTCACGTCCCATGGGGGTGCCTAACTTAAATATAAAATTTCAACTTCCTAGCTCTTTTCGTTCTTGAGATATTTTGTTCACAGACACACAGAACACAGACAGGACACACACACAGACAGACCATGTCGCGAAAAACCACTTTTTTGGACTCAGGGGACCTCAAACGTGAAGATCCATCAAAATCTCGACATCGAATTTTTGACATGAATCCAATACTTTCTCTCTATATATATATTACATATATACATAGGTAAGAGAAAGTAATTAGGTATAAATTATTGTAAATATTCATGTAGATTGAATTTCTATCTCCATCTTGAAATCGTCGTGAAATTTTTTTATATTTTCGGAGTAACCCGAAGTACTTGTAAAACAGGAAATTATTAAATTCTATAGCTTTTGTGGAGTTTTTTCGACATCTGAGGCTATATAGACGATACATGTATTCAGGCAAATTTATTTATACCAAATGGTAACAAGTTGATTTAAATAAATATTCATCGGACTGCCTGGGATCCGAACCCGCATCTCTTGACTTGTGAAATTATCTATATTGAAATTTATTACCATTTTAACCCTCGCCCCCCTTCCACAAGTTTGAAATTAAATTTGACAGCAAAAGATTATTAGAGTATTAAATTCTATCATTAAAGGATTATATAGTATTAATATATATAATTAATTAAATCCGGTCAAGTACATACTTAAAATTTTCTTTGAAACATTGGAAAAAAATTCTATCCGTCTTCATCGTAAACGCCTTCAAGATCCGTCCTTATCTCAAATCGTTTTTAATTAGTATCAAATTCTAGACTGCTTAAGTTTTTTTAAGCCTTTTTTCGGCATCCGAGGCGATTCAATCCATTCGTAGCCAATATAATTTTAATAAATTTTGTCGATCAGAACGGTTTTTTAAATGAAATGGTCCAGTCTCTCTAGTTATTTATTAAAATTTTTGCTCAATATTAAATTATAAATTCTTCAAATTGGAAAATAAAAAAATTAGATGTGTTAAAATATTTTCCTCCTAATAACAACTCTTGTTTTTAATTTCAAGAAAAATTTCCATTTAATTGAAGAGAATAATTTTTAATCGATTAATGCTCAAAATAATCTCTGATAAAAGAAGACATTTTTGGACAATTTAAGCAATTCTCACATATGATAAATCTGAATTTAATTATGTATCAACTATTTTAGGCCATTAATAATGATATATTATCTCATTTAAATATCAAATAATTTATTATACCGACAGTCAAAGGTTTTCACTCTAATTACAAGCCAGAATTAATATTTAATATTAAATAACATTTAACATAACATAACTATGTTTATTTTTAATTAATATTACATACGTTTAATTAACTAGAGTGATTTCAAGATTTTTGTATATACTGTTAAAAATTTTCGAGGGATATTCATAAACGTGTATATGAAGTCTGTTACACAAACTGTTTATGAATTTTACTTTCAGGTTTATGAAGTTTATATACTAAAAATTGAACTTTCATAAACCAATTTATTCAAAGTTTCATAAACCGGCTTATGAAAAATTTCATTCACTATTTAAAAGAAATCGCCCCTCGAGATGTTTGAACTCGAGCTCTTGGTTTCTTCCCTTAATATGTATGACGCCTCTACCATCTCGACTACTTAGTTTGTTAAGAATATCATACTTTTTAAGCTACTTAAATCTGATTCATATTTTTTTTACTTAATAAACCAGATTATGAATTTTATTTCACAAACTGGGTATATTAAAATTCAAGAAAGTATATGAAAAACGATTGAAATTTTTTTTTTTTTTTGTGCAATCCATGACTCATGACTCTTTTTGTCATATTTTTGGAAACCTTGCTTGACTGAAAGCCTTCGGCGAGCAAATTCATCAAATTTATTCTTGTTGACTGTTTGGAAATTTCCAAATTTCCCTCTCTGACTTAAATTCTTAAATTTCCCCTTCCGCTCCACTTCCTGTAAATCTAGCCAATCAGCGTTCTGATAGGCACAAACGGCGCTTTATATATAGTAATGAAATGATTGTGATATTACAATTATTGTTATTATTGTCAGAATAAAGTATAACTTTTTTTTACCGTTTCTTCCCGAGTAAAAATGATTAAAAATAATCGGGGATCCACACGCCTGCAGCTAGTCTGCATAGTGAACCTTTAGGGACCTTTAGGGATATGAGACGCCCGCACCAGGGATACACATTTTTTCACTTTCGATCTACTGTGTGTGTCCCTGGTGCGGGCGTATGGATCCCTGTGTATCCCTGGTGCGGGCGTGTATATCCCTTAAGGTTCACTATGCAAACCAACTGGCAGGGCGTGTGGATCCCTCGATCATTTTTAATCATTTTTACTCGGGTTTTTAATTTGAGTCTCTAAATTCTCTCTTCTTTAATTCGTTGTACATATTGCTGTTTTTTTTTTTTACATAATTTTTGAAAGGTTTATTTTTCTATTTTAAATTATTCCTCTTCACCATAAATATCGAATTCGAATTAGAGGTGAGCTTGAATGGATGGTATTTATTTTTGGAACAAAATAATCAACTCTAGTTGATTCGTGGCCTTGAAGTAAAATTAAACTGGAATTTACATATCTTATAATACAAATTCATCTCCGAATTTCCTTTTTTTTATAAATTAATTACTTTTTTCTATTTATTTTTTATATTAAAAAAAAAAATTGTTTTTTTAATTATCTGTAATAAACTTAAAAGAAAGTAAGTGACAAATTTTTTTAGTCCAAAAGAATTTTTTTTTATATAAATTCGATAATGTCAGTCAAACATGAAGCCTGAATCTTTTTAGATTCACCCACCTGTTTAAACGCATATGTTGTTGGTTAATGAATTAACTAAATCCTTTTCTTCCATTAACTTTAAGTAATGATTAAAACGCTATTCGTCATTACTTCAAAACGAACAACATTTAAAAGTACAGAAAACTTAAAAAGTTCTGTTCGCAGAATGCCAAGGATTCTTTTATGCATATAATTAATAAAACTGCTTTTGTATTTATTCGGTAATAATTTCAATTTGATGGTTTTTGAAAGTGGTTTTTGATTATTGACCAGAGTGTCCCGGCGCCTGCCCGGCTGCCCTCCTTAGTGCCCACGTGTTTCCCTTCGCAGCCAAAATCAATAGGCGCTCTGAACCCCCAGCCACATGGCGAGAGAGCAAAGCCAAAAAGCTCGTTCGTTTCCCGTTTTAGAGCTTCTGCCCTTGTATAATAAACTAGTATAACAACCCGTTCACTTCTCATTAAAACCGATAGAAGGGAGAATATAAACTTTGAATTTTTTTAGCAATAAAAACTAGTAGTTGCAATATTTTAAATTGCCGATTGTTGTTTGGTTGTAGGTAACTATTTTTGTCTAGAAACAAACTAGATTGTACTTTTTTTGGACTCAAGAAAATTTGAAGAGATGACGAAATCTCTAGCCTAACAGTTATATAAAAACAATACAAACACACACTTTGTTACTATTCCTAGTGTCTAACTGATGTAAAAAAAAATATTATATACAAAAATTTTTATTTTACACGATTCTTCACGACCCAACAAAATTTTTCTACTACCCAGTGCCGGGTCGGTACCCACCAACGCTGCCCTACATTATAAAATATAACAGTGTTAAAGTAAAATAAGTCTCGTCTCTAAAATTTTATCGCAAATAGCAGGCTTTTTAAGGAATTATTCGATGCGGTTTTTTTTAATTCGTTAGGAATTTTATTAATAGAAATATTTTTTATGACTAATTAAAAAATAATTCTAATTAATCATTAATTAATTGTTGACCTTCTATAAGTAGTTGTTAATGATGATCTACTTACTGCAGTATCATTAATAATTCTAATTAATTTTTTGCTTTATCTTACCTATATGTATATGTTAATATATAGAGAGGGAAAGTATTGGATTCATGTCAAAAATTCGTTGTCGAGATTTTGATGGATATACACGTTTTGAGATCTCCTGAGTCCAAAAAAGTGGTTTTCTCAACATTGTCTGTCTGTCTGACTGTCTCTGTATGTCTGTCTGTGAACAAAATATCTCAACAACGATAAAAGCTACGAGACAGAAATTTTATATTTAAGTTAGGCACCCCCCCCCCCCCCAAAGGGGTTAAAATAAGCTTTTAAACAAAATCGGCTAAATACTAGTACTTTCTTTACTGATGGACTTTTTCAGTTTTTTCGATTTTCTCAAAATTCGCTCTAAAGATTTTGATTAAAATTCAAAAATCAATATGTTTTAGATGCTCTTTCAAATGTATATTCTCATTTTGCTGTCAAAATTGTTTGAAGACCACTTTACTCATATTGCTTCATAGGAAATATAAGAGAAATGGTTGCCAAATATAAATATTTTTCTATGTTTATTTACTTTCTCTTACCTATGTATATATGTAATATATATATATTTACTTTCTCTTACCTATGTATATATGTAATATATATATAGAGAGAAAGTATTGGATTCATGTCAAAAATTCGATGTCGAGATTTTGATGGATCTTCACGTTTTGAGGTCCCCTGAATCCAAAAAAGTGGTTTTCGCGACATGGTCTGTCTGTGGGTGGGTGGGTGGGTGGGTGTGTGGGTGTGTGGGTGGGTGGGTGGGTGTGTGTTCAATTTTAAGCATGAAGGAATTGAGCTACAAGGTTGAAATTTTATATTTAAGTTAAACACCCCCGGGACCGGAAAAATAAGCTTTTAATCAAAATCGACCAAAGAATACTAGTACTTTATTGATGTACTTTTTCAGTTTTTTTTTTCGAAATTTTTGGTTTTTTTTTTTTTTTTTAAATTTCAATTATTTTTTATTTTTTTTTAATTTTTATTTTTTTATTTTTTTTTTATATTTTTAAATTCTGCTTTACTCTTTTCTTTTTTTGGTTAGATAGGAAGAATGGTGAAAGGGTGACATGGTAAAATATTTTGCCATACTTATAAATTTTACATCTTGAAAATCAAATGTACCCTACTGTCGGAAACTAAATACATGTCGACACAAAAAAATCTGGTGAGACAAGCACAGTACACAACTTTCGATTACCGAAGGTAAGAGAAAGTTGTGTGCTGTGCGCCAGTCACACCAGATTTTAAATTTTACATCTTGAATTTTAATACATCGGCGGAAACTAAATATAACTCGACACAAAAAATCTAGTGTGACAAGCACAGAACTGCTGTGCAACCAGTCACCCCAGATTTTTTTTTAATCTATAATTCAGCCCTCGGGCTTGGTGTAGTTAGTAGCGCGCCTCCCTTGTAGACCAAGAGTCGCAGGTTCGGATCCCATGCAGTTCGATGATTTTATTTAATAAAAATGGCTGGGCCCCCCAATTGATATCCTAGGGGTATGCTATGCATTATTAACGGTTATCGTCAAAAGTCTTATCTATCTGTCTGGCCTAAGTTGCCGAAAAGACTGTATGAATGTGTGTGTGGGAAAAAAAGTGTGTTAAAAAAATATCTAGAAATCTAAAAAAAAAATATTCTATTAGGGAAATTTAAAAAAAAAAAAATTTTAATGAAAACTTTATTATTTATTATATTTATCAATAAATAATTTTCGAGATCAATATATTTGATTGAATACTTCGATTCGGATTGACAACTCATTGATATTAACATAGATTTTTTTAAGTATCCGTTCTCCTCATTTTATTATTCGTCACTAGACCACCTTATAGAAGAATTAAAGTTCTTGGTTCACTGCTCTAATTTGATTTGCTTGTCATCTGAAAATAATAGTTGTGATAATTAATAACTGATAATGGAAAGAGATTGCAATCCCATTATTGTATTCCAGTTTAGATTAACCCTCCTCGGTCTCTCTCTCTCTCTCTCTCTCACTTTCTCAAATTCTGAGAAAAACAAACTCTTATTAGGGATTTAGCCCGGGCAATTCTCAAGAGGGGATTCACCCTGACCCACATTCACTCCGTCTCGACCTTTCTTATTTTTCTAAAGCATTAAACCCTTCCAGATTTGTAAGAGCATTGCCTTTGCAGAGGAATTATTGGATCTAAGATGTTTCCCTTGAGGTTTCCAGAACGTTATTAGCAAAATGTTTTATTTTTTTATAAAAAAAAATTCCCACTTCAAAATGGTCCTAAGGGATCCAGACCTGGAGTTGCCTGACCCAAGGCATCTCTAATGCATTATTAAATTTTATTTAGAGAAAAAAAAAAGGCCATGCCCTTCCCTCTTTCCTCGATGAAATACGTAGGGTAATATGGTCTAACATTTTTAGAAAGGAATATTTAAAGTAAAAAATAGTAAAATAAAATAAGAAAATAAGAATTCTGAGACTGGCTAAGCTTCCATTTTTTTTTTTTTTTTTTTTTTTTTTTTTTTTAGTAAATAAAAATTTTATTTATTAGGCCGGAACGTAAAGCGAAACTCTCTTTATGTAAAACAATAATATTCTCCCCTATAGAGCTGTCCCCCCATGAAACAGACTGATGTAACATGCGCACATTCCGGGACTCCCTCGCTATTCGTTATGCAAAACCTCGCTCGTTAAGCAAGTCATTATTTTACAATTTCTTTTGCTCGTTATAGAGAGGTGCTCGCTAAGGCTGAGCGCACACCAATTAAGCAAAAACGTTTTTGTCTAAAACTGTTTTTCCAATGCTTTTCTATGGGTCAACGCACACCGAGGAGACAAAACGCAATTGGACATGATTCGACATCATTGAACAAAATGTTTTGCCATTGAGAGTTTTGCTCAATCGGTGAGCGTTGGCATTGAGCAAAACGTTTTTGTCCGAAAACGTTCCAAAACGTTTTTGATCAATCCGTGTGCGTTGGCATTGACAACATGTTTTGCTCTTGGGCAAAACGTTTACTGTATTCTAGAAAATTCGTTATAAATAAAATAAATAATGATTCGAAAAAAAGGGGCACGATTAAAAAATTCTATTACTAAAAAGTGACAATTTTTTTTTTCTAAAAATTGTATTATCTCAAATAGATAAGACATTTGTTTTAAGAATTCAGTTCTATATTCAATTTCCTGCTCAAGTTGAAAAAACATTGATCTAGACATTTCTAAAATAACTCTTCGCTCGCTTATTTATTTTGATTGAATTTTCCTATTTCACCTAAATTTACCTGTGTCTTTAATTGTATTATTCAAATAAATAAGTTGTTTTTGGATACATATAGATAGAGGGATCAACATTAAACTACATTTCTCTCAAACGTTTTGATTTTGTTGAAATCCACCTTCGGAATTCAATTTTTACTTATTATTATAACATCAGATGCACTTATTGGGATCCACTTCAAGAAAGAGTCCCTCTATTTCTTTAAATAGTTCTCCGCCACTTCAAGAAATAGACTATTTCTTGAAGTGGATAGCTCAGTGAGTGTCTGATAGATATTATATCCCCTTTCAGGGCCGCAGGCAGGTTATTTTTTTCTGTGGGGGAGGGTTTGTATGAATAAATTTATATGAGGATAATTAATTTTATTTGCTATGAAATTAAAACAGTTAAATCGAATTTTTTATTTCTATTTTTGATGTGACACCTGTAACGTAATGTTAAATCGAATATTTATAATTTTTTTACTTTCTCTTACCTATGTATATATGTAATATATATATAGAGAGAAAGTATTGGATTCATGTCAAAAATTCGATGTCGAGATTTTGATGGATCTTCACGTTTTGAGGTCCCCTGACAGTGACGGCGCTAGCTTATTCTCAGTGGGGGGGGCAGGAGTGGGGCAAACTTGTCAACAGGGGGGGGCAGTCAATAAATATATAGGCTACATCAACAGAGAAACAAAAAATCTAGTGTGATAGTTACACCAGATTTTTGTGTCGACCTTAGGAACTGACAGAAGTTTCAAACTCGGCCAGTTTCGGCCAAATTTCAGCCGAAACTTCGTCCTGCCCGAAACCTGAGTTTGAAAAGATGGAATTATTTATGCTCGTACACTAAAAAAAAACGTCGAGTAAAATTCGCACTTAAAAAACAGGCCAAATGATTTTCGCAAGAGGGAAAAATGGAAATTTTACTAAAAATAAAAGATGAATTTTATATAGGAAATTTTAAGAAAAATTTTAAAACAAGTTTTCGATTTCGGTCGAAACTGAAATTGAAGCCAAAATTCGGTTTCGGCTGAAAATCTTGTTTCGGTCGGACTCTAGTCGACATAGGCGTATATTTAGTTTCCAACAGTATGGAACATTAGAATTCAAGATGTAAAATGTATAAACATGAGAAATTGTTACTATGGCAACCCTTTCTCTTTCCTATAAAGTACAAGAGTAAAGTGTGCTTCAAAAGATTCCAAGGGCAAAAGGAAAATATGCATTTTAAAGAGGATCTAAAAAATATCACACCACCAGCACTGAACCTTACCGAATTTCGTACAGGGAAATATTTTCAGTTTTGGTTGGCAGGCTTCCTCACTATCTCCTAAGAAGTATGAAAGCCCAGAAATGTTTCTGTAAGATATTGGCTATGCGCAGAATTTCTCAAATCAGTATCAATTTCTTATAAATCACTTGAGCTTGATTCATAGCTGGTGGATTTACACTTGTACTCGAAGAAGAAAATTTTTATTTAGTCTCTATTTATTTCAATTCGATTGTTAAAGTTTTTTTTTTTTTATATAAAAAAACATTCACACTTTTTTCTCATTCACACTCACACTCACACACACATTCACACTGTCTTTTCGGCAGCTCAGGCCATATAAGACATTTACGATAACAATTATTTATGAATTTATATATATTAGGGTCCAGGCTGGTATCCAGATGGCTTAAATAAAATCATCGGACTGCCTCGGGTCCGAACCCGCGACGTTTGGTATATGAGGTTAGCACGCTAACCTCTACACCACGCCCCGTGGGCGATTGTTAAAGTTATCGGATATATTTACTTGTCAAAAACTTGAGAGTAACTAAATTTATTTATTAAAATAAAGAATAAAAAAAATAATTTCTTTTTTACGCTGTAATAAAAAGCTTAAAAAATTTACATTTTTTAAGGAAAAGTAAATAATTTTAGAAATTTTTTTGTATTTGGTTTTCGAGCTGTTTGGGGGGCATCCAGGGGGGCAGAGGTCCTTGCCGGGGGGGCGCATGCCCCCTAGCCCCCATAGCGCCGTCACTGTCCCCTGAATCCAAAAAAGTGGTTTTCGCGACATGGTCTGTCTGTCTGTGTGTCTGTGTGTGTGTCTGTGTGTCTGTGTGTGTTCAATTTTAAGCATGAAGGAATTGAGCTAGGGAGGTTGAAATTTTAGATTTAAGTTAGGCACTCTCCTAGGGCGTGAAAATAAGCTTTAATCAAAATCGACCAAAGAGTACTAGTACTTTACTGATGCCACTTTTTCAGTTTTTTTCGGTTTTCTCAAAATTCGCTCTAACGATTTTGATTAAAATTCCAAAAATCATTTATTTTTTAGAATTGCTCTTTTCAAATGTATATTCTGATTTTTGCGCTTGAAATTTTTTGAAGACCACTTTACTCTTGTATTCTCATAGGGAAGATAGGAGAAATGGTTGCCATGGTAACAAAATATAAATATTTTCCCATACTTATAAATTTTACATCTTGAATTCAATTGTTCCTGTACTGTCGGGAACTAAATACATATCGACACAAAAAATCTGGTGTGACAAGCACAGCACACAACTTTCTCTTACCTTAGGTAATCGAAAGTTGTGTTCTGTGGCTTGTCACAATCTGTAGGATTTTTTTTTATTAATGTCTGACCTAATATTAACTAGTTTGAAATCCATGAATTTGCTGACTTGAAATAACTATTTTTTCCCTATAGGTGTATTTACTGAGTTTCACGAGGGTAAAAAAGATATTAACAAAAATTTAATTGTTGTCATGACTTACCTTTTGCAGAGAGAGAGATTCAAATAAGACCCTAGGTAGGTTCAAATTTTTATTGATGTATAAATCTCTACGATGCGTATCAAGTTGATGATTTATAATCAATAAATGCACATGGAGATTTCGCTTCTAAGGCTGCCCTTTTTTGCATTTTGTTTTTTTTTAGCGATTTTCGGCATCTTGCCAAGTGACCATTTAGAGATGCTGAAAAACAAAAGAAATAGAATTAATTATATTTTAAATAAATAAATGTCTATTTTCTTTCCTCAATTTAAATACGGTACTGTATCTTCTTAATAAAGTTAATATTTTAACATCTATTCATGACAATTTAATTTTTTACTTTCTCTTACCTATGTATATATGTATTATATATATAGAGAGAAAGTATTGGATTCATGTCAAGAATTCGATGTCGAGATTTTGATGGATCTTCACGTTTTGAGGTCCCCTGAATCCAAAAAAGTGGTTTTCGCGACATGGTCTGTCTCTGTGTGGGTGGTGTGTGTGTGTGTGGGTGTGTGTGTGTTCAATTTTATTAAGCATGAAGGAATTGAGCTAGGAGGTTGGAAATTTTTATATTTAAGTTAAATACCTCCGGGACCGGAAAAATAAGCTTTTAATCAAAATCGGCCAAAGAGTACTAGTACTTTACTGATGTACTTTTTCAGTTTTTTTCGATTTTCTCAAAATTCGCTCTAACGATTTTGATTAAAATTAAAAATCAATTATTTTTTAGATGCTCTTTCAAATGTATATTCGCGTTTTGCTCTCAAAATTGTTTGAAGCACACTTTACTCTTAGGCTCATAGGAAAGATAGAGAAATGGTTGCCATGGTTACAAACTATAAATATTTTCCCCATGTTTATATTTTGACATCTGAATTCAAATATTCCCTACTGCCGGGAAACTAAATACATGTCGACACAAAAAAACTGGTGTGACAAAGCACAGTACACAACTTTCGATTACCGAAGGTAAGAGAAAGTTGTGTGCTGTGCGCCAGTCACACCAGA
>JAKCPI010020954.1:0-14850 GCA_023213315.1 Euborellia annulipes
AACACGCCTGTTTTATATATTTTACTTTCTCTTACCTCTATATATGTTAATATATATATAGAGAGAGAGAAAGTATTGGATTCATGTCAAAAATTCGATGTCGAAATTTTTGATGGATATACACGTTTTGAGGTCCCCTGAATCAAAATAAAAAGTGGTTTTCGCGACATGGTCTGTCTGTCTGTCTGTGAACAAAATATCTCAAGAACGAAAAGAGCTAGGAGGTTGAAATTTTATATTTAAGTTAGGCACCCCCATGGGACGTGACACGAAGCTTTTGAACAAAATCGACCAAAGAGTACTAGTACTTTACTAATGCACTTTTTCAGTTTTTTTTTTAATTTTCTCAAAATTCGCTCCAACGATTTTTTTTTTAAATTCAAAAATGAATTATTTTTTAGATCTCTTTAAAACGTATTTTCTCATTTTGTCTCATGTTTGTATAAATATTTTCCCATACTTATACTTTTTACATCTTGAATTGCCTGGACCCCAATATAGATAAATTCATAAATAACGGTTATCGTCAAAGTCTTATATAGCCTAAGTGTGTGAATGTTTGGGTGAATGTGGGTGTGAATGAGAAAAAAGTGTAAATGTTCTTTTAATTACATCTTGAATTCTAATATATCGGCGAAAACTAAATATATGTCGACACGAAAAATCTGGTGTGACAAGCACAGAACACAACTTTCGATTATCGAAGGTAAGAGAAAGTTGTGTGCTGTGCGACCAGTCACACCAGATTTTTTATTTGCAGTTTATCTCAAATTGTGGGATCGCTATAGGCCTATTGATACGATAAAGAGGAAGACAGTTCGGCGAACTTGATTGAATAGGGTAAAAGCAGCAAAAATGAGTAAAAGATATACAGCTCGGGGTTATACATGACCACCATTCATGACATAATTTCGTTTATTTATTCTAGAATAAATAACTCTATTTTTTAAGCCGATTGAGAATAATATTGAATAGAAGGTGAGTCAATGCAATGAAAAAGTTTCGAACACCTGCTCTGCACGATTTCCTTTGGGGTCGCGACCCAAAAGTTTTTCAGGCTAGCGTTAATCGATTTGGCGAACATGATAAAAGGCTTGAGCTTAATCGAAATAGTTATAAGACCAATATTTTTTACAAAAGTAAATAATTAATAAGTAAAAAATTATGTCTTTATTTTTACTCTTAAAGTGCGTTTTTAATTAATTTATAGGTAAAAATCTGGTGTGACTGGTCGTACAGCACATAACTTTTTCTTACCTTTGGTAAGAGAGAAAGTTGTTCTGTGCTCGTCACGCCAAATTTTTTGTGTGGACATCTATATTTTGTTTCCACCGATATATTAAAAATTCAAGATGTTTTTTTTTTTTTTTAACACTCACACTTTTTTCCATTCACACTCAGACACACATACACACAGTCTTTTCGGCAACATAGGCCATATGGACCCTGTTATGCAATGGTGTGTCAAAGACCAAACATCTCGTTTTGAGAAAATTAACATTAAAGTTTTTTGTTTTCATTGGATTATATATAATTTTTGTTGTCAATTGTGCAAGTAACATTAAATATAAATTTTTTTAGGACATATTTCATAATTAAAGCATTTGAAACAATATTCAGTGCTTAACTCAATTTTGAATTTTTTTGTCTTTGTCACACCATTGCATAACAGGGTCCATATAAGACTTTAAGACGATAACCGTTATTTATTTATTTATTGGGGGTCCATGGATTTTTATTTAAGCTATTTGGTATCCAAATGGCTTAACTAAAATAATCGGACTGCTTGGGGTCCGAACCCGCAACTCTCGGTATAGAAGGTTAGCACGCTACCAACTACACCAAGCAGGAGAGCAAATTCAAGATAAAAGATGTATAAACATGGGATATTTATAGTGTGCTTCAAAATATTACAATGGCAAAATGAGAATATTCATTTTAAAGAGCATCTAAAAATAATTGATTTTTGAATTTTAATCAAAATCGTTGGATCGAATTTTGAGAAAATCGAAAAAAACTGAAAAAGTACATCAGTATAGTAAAGTACTAGTACTCTTTGGCCAATTTTGTTCGTGTCACGTCCCAGGAGAGTGCTTAACTTAAATATAAAATTTCAACCTCCTAGCTCTTGATATATTTTGTTCACAGAGACAGACACACAGACAGATCATTTCGCGAAAACCACTTTTTGGATTCAGGGGATCTCAAAACGTGCATATCCATCAAAATCTCGACATCGAATTTTTGACATGAATCCAATACATAGGTAAGAGAAAGTAAAAATATAAGCTTCACAGGGGTGGGAATTATAGCCAGATAAAAGTTTGAAAAATTTTTCAGAGTTTTTAAAGTCAATTGAGAATAATATTCGATAGGTGAGCCAATGATAAAATTTCGAATATGAATATTAGGTTTCTATAAAAGGCCTTATTTTTGGTATGATGGTGTGATCAAGAATCAATTGTTTAGGACTAAGGGAGATCCTGAGTTCGATTTCAATATTTTTTAAATACAAATGGAGCCAGAAACTACCGTAGATTTTGGTGCGGCTCGCCAGACAGTAACGAAATAAGGGTTGCCGATCCCTGGTTTAAATTATTCTCCTCTTTATCAAAACTGTTTTATATAAAAAAAAATCAAGATTGTTTTACATGGGGAGATATATTTATTGCGTTTAGTTCAGAAAAAGTTTAAAATAAGCCTTCGAGCAAGTTTTCTTTTTCTATTCTATGAATAATAATTTTGTTTACCATAAATAAATTCTTCTTGGCTTGTTTTTCTTAATAATTGAAAAAGCAATAAACGCAAAGGATTACTTGATAATAAATAATAGGAGAGGCTTTCTTTTAAAGGGGTGTAGAAAGATGAATACTGACCAATAGCCCCAAGAGTAGTCCAATGGAGGCCCGCAGTCCCTCGGCAGACTAGAGAAAAGCCCACCGTAGCGCCTACGATGCTGTGCGTCCCGGAAATGGGCAATTTCAAAAAAGTGGCTATGAGCAGCCACAGAGCACTCCCGGCTAAAACAATAAAAGGTATTCTGTTAGTAAAATTGAGAAAAAGTGGATATAGAGGTGTAATCAGGGAATAAGAGGGAAAAAATAAAAATATCTAAGCTCGAGGTTGCCTTAAACTATTCAATTAATAAATTGTTAAAATTCATTAAATTTGGACAATGAATTAATTATATTATGAATCTATTAATATAAATAAATTGATTAGACAAAAAACTAAACTATTTTTAAAACAATGATAACACTGTGAGGCAAAATGAAACTTTTTTTTTCGGCCCCGAGATAATTCCTTCAGATTCTTAAGTAAAATGACCTCCTGAATCCAAATATGACCTCCGTTTTCCTCCACTACGTACCGTTTTTTTTTTGGGGGGGGGAGTCCCCAGATTATTTCCACCGCTTTTCGTTAATTATAGGGCCATGAATCAAATTTGGAGGGATGAAAAGGAATATTTTAGCCTTAATATTTCTTCAGAAGGTCTAGAGCAGTGGTTTCCAAACTTTATGTTACCACGCCTCCCTTAAAAATATTTAATCTTATGACGCCTCCCCCCCCCTCCCATTTTATAAAATAATACAAAAGCAAAAAATTTTAATGCTAAAAAAATATAAATTTATTTAAAAATATTTTTTTTATTTATTCTTATTTATATTAAAACTAGCAATCATTTGGAAAATTGGTCCTGGTGGCCAATATTCGCGCCTCCCCTTAGACTAGACCGCGCCGCGCCTCCCTACTTCCCTATCCATCAAAGTCTCGACATCGAATTTTTGACATAAATCCAATACTTTCTCTCTATATATATATGTATATTAACTTATACATATAGGTAAGAGAAAGTAAAAATTCAAATCCGAATTGAGATTAGTTCTATATACAAAAAGATGCGGAAACTCACCCCAGTAAAATTCTAAATGGACTAATCATATCTTACATTTCTACCTAATGAAAAAAATTCCTACAAAATTCTGCAAGGGATTCGAAGGGTTCCTAAGTTACCCAGTGTTATTATTATCTGTATATGAGAGTTTCGAAACCTTCAAAAATTAATTCCGCCCCAGTAATAAGAAATTTTAGAATGACATTAAAATGTTTCTATCCTACTATACTATTTGCTAAATATTGAATATAAATTTTAACTCAAACGGAATGCACTTATTTTTTAGTAAAAGTATTAAAAAATATTAATATCTTTGTGCATTATAGGGGATGGGGGCATTTACCCCCCCTGGTTAATGCCTTCATACCCCCCCTTTAAGGAAATGCCAGCCTTCACCGCGAAATTACTCTCAAAATAATTTGAATAGACCTACATTTATAAATAATTATTTTAATTTTTATTTTATGTTGAAGTTATTTTATTTTAATTTTCAACCCTTAATTCACCCCTGTGTAAAAGTATATTAAGGAAATTTGATTAACAAAAATATATATGTGTGTGTGAATGTGAGTGTGAATAAGAAAGTGTTTAAAAAAAAAAAAGATAAAAAATAAAAAACTAATTTTTTTTTCAAAGACACCTACACTCCCTCTCTACATTTCAAAAGCTTATATTCACCCTCTACCCTTAGTGAAATACAAAATATTTAATTTCATATTCAATAGAATCGTTTTTAGCAGTCAAATTATTTTTTTCTATCATTTTTTTTTTCAACGATAAAATGCATAATAATTACGTTTAATAAGAAACTCAAGAGGGTGTGCTGGATGACGGTGAGGTCAGGGTGGTTACACTATATATTAATTATTCACTTTGATTCACTTTAAACACAAAAAAAAAGAGCAGCGCCTGCTTGGCGGCAACGCGCTCGACTGAACGAGATATTTGTCTCTCTCTCTCTGTATAGGAATAAAAATAGATGAAAATAACAATTCCCTTTTTATTAAAAGTAAAAAAATACCTTTTACTCATTTCTAACTATATTTAGAGCCGGAAAAGAATGTCAACAAGTGATTTGGAATATTCCAAGGCCTTTCTTAAATAATCAACCCTTCATTCCCCCCCCCCCTAATCAAAATAATAATCAACGCTATTTTTTGAATGTTTTCTATTTATTTGGCTTCGATTTAGCTAAAATAAATTTAAAAAACATTTTTTTTTTTTCAATTTTTTAACCCCTAATCCAATCATTTTTTTTTTGTTTTTTTAAACACCCGCACTTTTTTCTCATTTACACTCACACACACACATTCACACTGTCTTTTCGGCAACTCAGGCCATATAAGTCTTTTACGATATCCGTTATTGATTAATATACATATTGGGGGTCCAGGCATTCTTATTTAAGCCATTTGGTATCCAAATGGCTTAAATAAAATCATCGGACTGCCTGGGGCCCGAACCCGCGACTTTTGGTATACGAGGTTAGCACGCTAAAATCCAATCTTAATAAATAAAATAATTAACAATGCTATCGCCTTCAGCGAGCTTCGCGTCTAGTCAGAAGAAAATTAAAACCCTAAAAAAACTTCCCTGGAACCTCCTTTGGGTTTTACTCATAGTATAATTTTCTAGAATGAGTCTTACTTTAGGCCAGTGGTTTCCAAACTTTATGTTACAACGCCTCCCTTAAAAATATTTAATCGTATGACGGCCCCCCCCCCCCCCTACATTTAATAAAATAATACAAAAACAAAAATTTTTAATATTAAAAAATATAAATTTATATAAAAATATTTTTTTTATTTATTCATATTTATTATTTTAATTAAAAACTCCGTCCCAGAATCATCTAAATTATTTCATTATTTTATTTATAAAACTTGCAATCATTTGGAAAATTGATCTTGGGTGGCCAATATTCGCGCCTCCCCTTAGACTAGTCCGCGCCTCCCTAGGGAGGCGCGCCTCACAGTTTGGAAAACGCTGGTCTAATCCAATCAAATTAAATTGAATTCTTAATAAAAATAATTATTTCCATTTCCCAATCAAAATATTGAATAAATAAACAAAAAATGTTGCGTGAACTTTAATTGACGTCGCCCTTAATTTTTATTTATAAATGGAATTAAAAAATCTGAATTAAATTAGACTGGCAATTATTTTATCCTTGTGGATCATCATGTAATTTAATTTAGGGCGTGACAAAAGAAGTAAAAAACAAAAATTCATCAACATGTTTAAATTGTTGCTATTATGTTTTCATAAAGATGAGTAAAAATATTGTCACCAGAGGGCTAAAGTAATAATCATAATCATCATAATGAAATTAAAAGTTAGTAAAAATAAAAGAAAATGGATTAATATTCTCTTTGAAAAAAAGAACATGATGTGCCATTTGCCTATGATAGTATAATAGGTATGAATTTTAACGCGGTTTCCTAGGGCCGATTTCTTCACTTCTAATTAACTAGCTATCTCTCGGATTAGTTAGTTGACTATGGCTTCTTAGTCATTCGCAAGATCATTTGGGTAGGCCAGCCCTGAACTATAGTCATGAAGGAAATATAATAAATATTTATTTTTTAATTTAATAAAATGTAGCACTTGACCTATGGCTCAGAGGTAGAGCATTAGCTTCTGGTACCAAATGTCAAGGATTAGCATCCCGTTCCAATCAATTGAAATAAATAGGGATGGTCTAAATGGTCCCAGAAACCGAAAAAGACCTTAAACAATTAAAAAATCTAGACAGTAGATAGGAAAGGAGAATGCAGCCAGGTATTGAGTCTCCACGAAATTAAACTCTCTGTTCAGGAAACAGTTTCGGCTTTAATGAGATAAAACCATCCTCAGTCCAATAGTTGAGAGCAGTGTTGGGCGAATTAAGCATATTTTGATTTGTCTACGTCATGACGTAGACAAATGCGTAGACAAAGTAGACAATGTAGACAATGTAGACAAAGACGTAGACAATGTAGACAAAGACGTAGACAATGTAGACAATGTAGACAAAGACGTAGACAATGTAGACAAATGGCTCAGCGCTTGTTTTCATTGGCTCTCATCTCAGATCAGTGATCTGTCATTTCTAGAAACAGCCTAGAAATTCATATACATAAAAATGTCTAAACACGGAAGACCAATAAACAGACATTTTAATGAATTAAAATTTGAATTAGGGAAACAAAATGAAAAAGTAAAAATATGTTGCAGTGTGTCTTTTTTGCAAAAAAAACCCTGCATAATACAGCTTCTAGTATCTAATTCAAATAAAAGTGACTTAAAATTAAGAATACCGCCATTATCAACGCTGGCAGATGTTTCTTTTTTTACCCAATATCTCGCTATATTTGATATTCCACTTTAAGCGAGAATATTGGAGTAACGAACACTAAATAAATTGTAATTGAAAATATATACAAATAAATTAATAATTGTTTTAATTAATTTAATTAAATTAAATTGTAATTGTATATATATATACAATTTATTTAGTGTTCGTTCCTTCAATATTCTCTCTTAAAGTGGAATAGAAAAATTGTAAAATCACTCTTTACCTATTGATTTCGTGTATATTAGTATCAAAAAATTATATTTATGACGATAGATAAAAAATTAAGGTGTTGTTAGTCCCGCCAAATTTTTAAATTTTAGAATTGTCTACATTGTCTACATTGTCTACTTTGTCTACATGGATATTGTTCATTTGTCTACATACATTGTCTACACGTAGACAATTGCGTAGACAAAGTAAAGTAGACAATTCGCCCAACGCTGGTTGAGAGTATGAACTCAAATAGCGAAGCATTGAGTCAATAGTGGAGTTGTCATAAAGTCTGTATTATTATACATTAATTGTTTGTACAAAAATACAATGCAATGCTTATCAGTCATATATACAGAGCGCCAAGTCAGAGATACAAAGTTGTTTTGATTAATGATGTATAATAATACAGACTTTATGACAACTCCACTATTGACTCAATGCTTCGATATTTGAGTTCATACTCTTAACTATTGGACTGAGGATGGTTTTATCTCATTAAAGCCGAAACTGTTTCCTGAACAGAGAGTTTAATTTCGTGGAGACTCAATACCTGGCTGCATTCTCCTTTCCTATCTACTGTTTAAATACAACAGCCACTTTAAATTCTTCAAATTAAAAAATCTATTTATATACAATAAATTATATATTAAATCACATATATGTGACCACCCCATCTCCTCCCTTGACAGACTATTTAGAGTGATTTTATGTTTTATAGATAAAATTGTTTCTTTTCGCTTCATTGAAGCAACTCATTAGATAGCTACATTGAATTTGGTTGGACTATTTTTCTTCTCTTTTCTTTTTCATTCATTTTAATTTATATCTAAATTCTTTTGCCCTTAAGAATTGCAATTAAACAAAGAGAAACTAATGGGGATGGTTTCTTTTTTTATTTCTATTAGGGCCAAATAAAAAAAAAAAATAAATTTCCACGCCTCTGCGTCTTTCTGTTTTTCAGATTGATTATTATTATACAAGAAAAATTCACTCGACTTTATTTTGATTCAAATCCCATTCTTAGGTTTTTCTTCTTTGATTTTCTCAATGAGTTTCCTATTTTGATTTACTTCAATTTCGTATGTCTATTTATTCAACCAGTTTCATATTACATATTGATTTGTTCTTTTTTGTCTTTTCAAACTGTCATTACGTTCGATTCGATTTATTTCACTCTGATTGTGTGAATAAATCTTGGGATTTACATGTTCCAATCAAAAGTTGATTCTATTCAACCTGAAGAAAGTCTCGGAAACGTCGATTATGGATAAACAAATTGTGATCGAGTTGAGATTTTCAATCTTCTTCGCAATCCCAAATGGGTATAAGGTTACGCAAGTTCTGTACAGCGCGCAGTAGTTCACTTTGATAATTAGTTTTCATCCAGTTAATTAAAAAAAATAATTCCTAGTCAGTGAATAATCACAGTTAAAAAGCGTTCAAGTATAAAAAAAAGTCGGAAGATAACTGTTTAAAAAGCAAAAGCCTCCTACTTCCCCGCTTGCCGATCTTTAAGGTCCAACCAAGACGGATCGGGTCATATTTCTCCCGTAATCACCTTCGAAAGGGAACTAAAGATAGCTACTGGCTTTAGCTCTGCATTTATGACCAAAAAACACCCTTAGCGATGGGGTCAACGACGGGTCGCCGTGACGCTCGCTCCTCATTCAGGACCAACTCTCGACAAATTCGCCACCGAGAAAAACCCATTAGCCTCTCTCTCTTTCTCGTTAAAGAAAAAAAATCTTTAAACTTTTATATATATTTCGTTCAAAAAGGCCTGCTTAATATTCAGTGAAACAAATCAATAATTTCTTCCTAATTACTTTTTCTCAATAAAAAATTCGAGAAAATTATTTTTAATAAGATTAAAAAAAAAAAAAAACATATTCTCGTGGAAAAAGAATTAATCAAGATCTAATTCTTGGAACAGTGAGCGCAACAATTAATTCGCCACCTGATAGCTAGAGCCTTAAGTATATGGTATAGTATAAGGTAATTTGGTGAAATAATTTCAAATTTTAATAAAAAATTATTTCATTTTACACCATATATTATACCATATACTTAAGGCTCATATTAAGTCCACCCATGCATTTTCTACTTGTGATTTAGTCATTGTTTTTAAAAAAATATTAGGTCTATATGTTTTTTAATGGAAACTTTCATGGTTCAAACCTAGAAAATTTCCAATAAAGATTTTTATTTTCTTTTATAAAAACAATGAAATAATCACAAGTAGAAAATTCATGGGTGGGACTTAATATTGTCCCTACTGTACATTTGTATTCAATACTATTGTTAATTCATTTAATTATAGATAAATAAATAACACTAGGTTAAGTTTCAATAAGGTCTATTCTCTGAGCAAAAATGTTAACTTTTAACATCTGAAATCAGCGTCAATTCACAAAGCGTTAACATTTAGTCAATAGTGTTAAAAATTAATGTCATGTCTAAGAGGTGTGATTAATATTTTAACGCCGTATTTAATGCATAAAAATGGCGTCCTAAAAACTAAGGTTATGATTTTAACAGCTTTGTGATAAAAGCATAATGTTAACGTCGCTGTTAAAACTTGGTTTAAAGAATGGCAATTTTTAGCGTTGATGTTATTTACACCCAAATTTTGATGTTAAATTTTACCCTCCGTTTTTAGAGAATATACCTAAATGGTTTTAACTTTTAGCTCATGCGCATTTAAACAGTTATCACAGATGTTATTTATTTATCTATTATTAGATGATAATTTAATTAAACTTTAGAATGTTTCAACGGTGAATTCTTTGGATTATATTTGTACTATTTTGTTTTTTGTTGTTAGTATTGCATTTGTTTTATATTGTTATATTGTATTGTAATTTTATTTAATTAATATAATTGTTTTGTATACTCAACAGGCTGAATTGAGGAATCAAACAACTGACAAATAAATAAATAAATAAAAAGTTTTATCATTGAAAAATAAATTATATTTTCAATTCGACTCTGATATTTGTATTAAAAGCAAACGGAAATATAATTTAATTTTTAATAATTGAGATAATGCTCCAAAATTTAAAAATACCTCAATTCTCAAAGAAAAAGAGAAGAGGTTGCCTATTTTCATACATCATTTAATAACTAAACTTAAAGAAAAAGAAAAAAATATTCGAAAATTGATAACCGGCAGTTTGTAAAAAAAAATTAAACTTCTCGTTTTGATGTTAAAATATTTAAGATAATATTTAATTTATCTTTTGGTGTTCAAGTGAGAATACGAGAAAACAAAGCACGGATTTGGCTATTAAACAACATGAATATTTATTTCTTGTGTTCAAATGCGAAATATTTTTTTTTTTCTTTTCCTCAAAGTTTGTCTTATTTCAATAAAAAAATATATATATATATATATATATTTATTTATTTGTTGAGAGTTTTTACCTTTGAAGTGAAGGCGTGCTGTCAAAAGCAATTTTTATTTCTTATGGAAAATAAAAAAAACGAAGAAAGAAGAAATGCCACCACACACCTGAAAAAAAAATAAAATAAATCAAATAATTAAATAAATTCTTTTGGGACTAGCCCTAGTGAACTTAAAAAAATTATCTAATTAGTATTAACAGGATAAGGAGCAGGTGCAGCCAAAAAACAAAAGCCTCCGATTAATACAATTTAATGAGACGTTTCGGGTGAATTTCATCTACCCATCTTCAGTCCTTTAAAATTGTTAAAAGTCCCGGAGTTGGTCAATAGGACAATAGGCCTACATGTAAATTTATGTATCATATGTCACACATCATATATATGATGTGGGACATCGCAGTACATATGATACATAAATTTACATGTATTGCCCTATTGACCAACTCCGGGACTTTTAACTATTTTGAAGGACTGAAGATGGGTAGATGTAATTCACCCGAAACGTCTCATTAAATTTTTTTAATCGGAGGCTTTTGTTTTTTTGGCTGCACCTGCTCCTCCTGTCTATAGAAAAACAGCCACTGACTTCATTGATTTAATTAGTAATAAAAAATAATAATAACTAATTTCGAACAACTGTTTCTCACTTCAATCTCGTTAATTAGAAACTTTCTTATATTATCAATATCTACTGTATAATCTCTTTTGTAATCCCTGAGAGAAGAGTTAGAAAGTTTTTTTTTTTTTTTTTTTTAATTAAATGGTGAGATGGGTATTAATAAAAAAATCATTCATCATTGAGTTTTGATTTTTTAATAAATTTATAAATTCATTAAGAAAGGTATTTTATTACCACCCCGTTCTTATTAAGATATTTATAATATTTAACAAATAGTTTACTTTTGATATAGGAGAGAAAATGAAGGTATTATTAAATTTCTCTTAGTGATATTAGATATTATAGTACAAATAATTGTTCTAGTCATAATTTTCTTTTTCGAATAGATAAACGTGCATGCACCGGTGCCAAGCCTATTAAATTACAGCAGAACTAAAGTTACGAGTAGTAAAATAGTATTTAATGAGAATCGTGAGTGGAATTTTATTCCTTCTATGATTGGTTTGTCTTTCTATATTAAAATAATAAAACCAATACTTTCTCTCTATATATTACCATATATACGTAAGAGAAAGTAAGACTTTGTAATTTTTCGGAACAAACTTGAATAATCAAATACCTATTGTTTTTGTTACAAATAGTAGAAACATATCGATAAGAACATAAAGTGGATTTATATTCGCTTAACGAAAACTCCATTAATGAATTTCGATAATAATTAAACTGGTAAATAACAATTTAAAAAGATTCTGTTTCCTCTTTTTTTTTTTTTTAACATGTCGATCAATTGATCATTAATCGCTTTTATAAAACCATCAAAAGAAAATATGTTATTATTTATTTAAAAAAATATATTCTCTGACTCTAATCCTCCATTAGGCTTTAATGCTTTATAATTATCTTAAAAGCGATGATTATTTTAATTAGTAATTGCTAATCCATTTAATAGAAAGGAGAAAACAACATTAAAATTAAATATCGAATTACGGATGAATAAAAGTAATTATAACAAGAGGTTTATAGAAGCAGGCCTACCGCAAAGGCGAAAAAAAATTTGAAAAAAAATAAATAAATACGAAATTATAATAAAAATTTATAAATAATGAACTTCTTATTAAAACAAAAGTTAAGTGATTATATTCTAATCATTTTTACTTTCTATGTATATTTTAATATAGAGAAAGTATTGGATTCATGTCAAAAATTCGATGTCGAAATTTTGATGGATATACACGTTTTGAGATCCCCTGAATCCAAAAAAGTGTTTTTCGCCACATGGTCTGTCTGTGTGTGTCTGTGTTCAATTTAAAGCATGAAGGAATTGAGCTAGGAGGTTGAAATTTTATATTAAACTTAGGCACTCTCCTACGGGGTGAAAATAAGCTTTTAATCAAAATCAGCCAAAGAGTACTAGTACTTTATTGATGTACTTTTTCAGTTTTTTTCGATTTTCTCAAAATTGGCTCCAACGATTTTGATTAAAATTCAAAAAATCATTTTTTTTTTTAGATGCTCTTTAAAACACACTTTTTCTCATTCACACTCACACACACATTCACACAGTCTTTTCGGCAACTTAGGCCATTTAAGACTTTGACGATAACCGTTGTAAGTAATATATATATTGGGGGTTCAGGCATTTCTATTTAAGCCATCTGGTATCCAAATGGCTTAAATAAAATCATCGGACTGCCTGGGTCCGAACCCGCGATATATGGTATAGGAGGTAGGCACTCTACCTACTACGCCACACCCGGGGGCTACTCTTGTACTTAATAGGACAGAGAACAAATGCCATGGTAACAAAATATAAATATTTTCCCATACTTATAAATTTTACATCTTGAATTCAAATGAATCGTTTATTTCAGAAACCACCTAAGCGACAAAATTTCAAATCATGTGTTTTTGATGCTACTGTACAATTTAAAGGTAAATACATCTTTTAGATTATCCCAATAGCATGTTTTTGATTTGGTAAAAAAATATTTAAGGAAACTAGACCTATACTTAAGCTGCAAAACAGTTTTCTTTAGTTTTCCGAAAGTTGAAAAAAGAGCACTTAGGTGATTTCTGAAATAAACGATTCAAATGTACTCTACTGTCGGAAACTAAATACTGTATATCTCGACACAAAAAATCTGGTGTGACACGCACAGAATATAACTTTCGATTACCAAAGGTAAGAGAAAGTTGTGTGTTGTGCGACCAGTACAAAATATGACAAGTCCCAGAGAGACCGAAACGGATTGACTTTAAGTCACACCTTTGTTTTAAAAACAAAAGATGGAAAATGAGTATAAAATAGTAATAGAGAGGATAAAAACTAATACTACTGTAGTACTAGGAATTATTTTTTCCAAAAAACATTAAATTATAATAAATGTAAATAAATATTTTGAGAAATTATCTATGTCGATTTCTACTATTTCTCTTTTGGGTTGCCTATCTTCCAGAAAACTGGCTGGTTTTGGAATAGCAAAGTCCCTTTTCTGGATTCTTCCTAAAAATGAATCCAATACTTTCTCTCTATATATATATTACATATATACATAGGTAAGAGAAAAGTAATACATCTTTGTTCATATGCTTTTCATCAATATGTTAGTAATTTTCAATAAATCAAGAACGGCTTATAATTTTTTTTCTTGAAACAAATAATCCAAGATCCAGTTCTAGATTTATTTCAACATAAGTATTATTTAAAAAAGAAATTATTTGCAATCGCAATATTTTCCCTATATAGCCCTAGGTAAGCGAATCAATTTAAAATTTTTATGATTAAAAAAAAAAAAAAACGTTCAGATTGTGGAATTCTTGAGGGAGACAAAGAAACGAGAGATTTTGTCTCTCGTTTGCCGAACGGAAATTGATGTCAAATTTCAGGTGCACGCCACCTGAGTCAATAAAACTCGATAATACATAAAACCTTTTTTATTATTATTATTTATTTTTTTAAGTTCAATCACCACCCAGCAATGGGAAGGAAATAAATTCTTCCATTTTTTTATTTTTGCATTTTTGCATGTTATAGAATATTTATGAAATTCGCTTATTGAATATTAAAGGCGAGCATTTTAATTTTTATTATTTTCGTTGACATGATTGTTTTATTTTATTTATTTACACTGGAATAATATTTATTTTAAAATTGCTTAGTTTCATTTAAATTAGTGAGTGCATAATTAACGAATTGATATTGATCTATTTTTTTTATATCATGAAAATTTTTCCGACAAGGAATGCTATAAGTTGGTCAATTTAAAATCAATAGGGAGGAAGAAACCAATCACGAAATTTATTTTTAATCTCTCTAGAATTAAGAAATAATGGCGTGGAATCAAAAAGATAAAAATTATTTTATTGTAGAATGCGTCTAGT
>JAKCPI010020955.1:0-44700 GCA_023213315.1 Euborellia annulipes
CATAGATTCCAAAAAAAAAAAAAAATTCTATGAAACATGTATAAATATAATAGAAATAATTTTTTTATTTCATTTAGGGTCTATTTCGCCAACGAAGTCCATTTAGACCTCTCTATTTATTTTACCTGATTGGTAGCCAATCCAATTGAAATAAATTTGTCGCATGAGACAGGATCGAATCCGCGACCATTGGTATTAAAGGCCAGCACCCGAGGACAAGTTAATGAATGTACAAAATTTTTGTGTAGTCTGAGGTCCACGACCCCTATTTGCACAAAAATCGTGCTCAATATTCTAAACAAAATTTTGAACGACATTTTTGCAAGTGTGAGGGCCTTTTACATACATAATTTTCTTACTATTTGTTTATATATGTTAATTATTATTTGGCAAGCATGCTTAAAAGGCAAAACTGTTTTCGACGGCACTTTTTAATTCTTTTAATATAGATTTTTGTTTTAAAAATTGTAAACTCTATAACTAAATAATGAAATAATATATTTATTTTTTGCTTTGTTGTTTTTGCAGTGGGTTCGTGGTTCATTTCGCCTGTTCTCTCTGGAACTGTATCAGTTGTACTTTTCTTACTGATACGTCGTTTCATCTTAAACTATCGAGAGCCTCTAATCCCGGGACTTGCTTCTTTGCCCTTCTTTTATGGCGTTACTGTGCTCATCAACGTCTTCACGGTATCGTACACAATGGGCCCAAATGTAAGTTTTCTTAAATTAATTACGTCTATATATTTAATTAAAATTCTTTTAAATATTAACAAAATTCGCCAATTTTTTCATTGAGGGTATGTTAAAAAAAAAGACTTGTTCCGTTTGCACTTAAAATTAACTTTAATTCAATTCGTGACTTATTTGATCATTTTGTTCATTAAAAAAGACACGCACCAGAGAATATTTACAAGTACCATCTTAAAAACCAAGGTCACTTATTTTATTTTTTCCGGCTTTTTTATTCTCAATTCTTCCAATTTACCGGATGAAATTTAATATATAGATTTGGTGACCGACATCCTTTTGTTAATTTCTAATTGAAATTAATGGCCATCTCGATCGGGTTACGATAATTGGCAAAACCTCGTAGGCGGAGATAAAAAGAGAAAGAAAGAGAACGAAGCCTAATCTTTCATTTAAATAATCCGAATTAACATTAATTTTACTTAACAACTGTTTTTTTTCTTTATTTTTTATTAAGCCTTTTATTAAAAGAAATAGAAGATAATGAAAGAATAATAAAATTATACATATTGATATAATACTGCAAACTAAGGTTGATATTAGAAACCAAATTGATTGTTGATAGCCAAAAGGGAGATTAATTTTCATAAGGTCGAAAATTAATTTGCATATTATCCGAATATTTCGTTCCAATGATTTTCGGTTAAAACCATTGGTTTAAACCGGTTTTTAACCTTCTGGTTTTATTAAATTTAAAAAAAAATTAAACTCCGCAGTTAAATGGGATATTAATAAAAAAAAAATTTGATTTCAAGGGTTTTAATATAGGCCTACTATCGAAGAATAAATATATTCCGACACAAAAAATCTGGTGTGACTGGCCGCACAACACACAACTCTCTTACATTTGAAAGTTGCGTTCTGTGCTTGCCAGACCAGATTTTTTTTGTTATTATTTCCGATAAAACATAAGAACCCTTGAAATGATTCAGTATTTATAATCAAGCAGAAGAATATTTTGTTTACATGGCAACAATTTCTCTTATTCTTTTATAATGTGCACAAGTGTAAAGTGGATCTCAAACAAATTTTAGGGCAAAATGAGAATATACATTTTAAAGACCATCTAAAAAATAATTGATTTATGAATTTTAATCAAAATCGTTAAAGCGAATTTTGAGAAAATCGGAAAAAAACTGATAAAGTACAAGTAAAGTTCAGTGAAGTACTTTTTGGCCCATTTGTTTATTTTCGCATGTCAGGAAGACTTAAATATAAAATTTTAACCTCGTTCGTTTTCCTTCTTACTTGTTTTTACCACAGACCCTCTTTTTGTAGTCAGGGGCCCCCAAAACGTGTATTTTGATCAAAATCTCTTCATCGAATTTATGCCATGATCACAATACTTTATCTCTATAAATTTTTTATTTAGTAAAGAGATATAGATTTATATTAATATCATAAAATTGAAAGAAAAATTGTGGTTAAAATCAATTTTATAACCATGTTTGACCAGTGCTTTGGTATTTTTTTCAACAACTCTGTTTCACTCCCAATATGATGGAATTATTACACAGTACAGTGCAATTTTTACTTTCTCTTACCCTATATATGAAATATTTACAGAGAAAATATTGCTTGCGATCATTTAAAAAATTTGATGTCGAGATTTTTATTTATAAGAAAGATACGTGTTTAAATTAGCACGATATGAGATTGTTCAATTTTTCAATTTCGTTATTCGAAATTTATTAAATCCAGTTATGGCTTCACGTAGGGATTATAACTAGTTAATTAATATCTTAATTACTTTTGACCTCTCTATGTATCTTATAAAGGATATTCCAAAACAAATTTCCTTTGGTAAAGGTCAAAGGTTAAATATAAAATCAACATTCATTCGCATAATACCTCAACTCTTATCCGAGAGATTTTGTTTGTTGATTAAATTATAATTAGTTTTTAGTATTTCTTCAAAAATTGCTTAGCCAAGTTAAAAGCAGAAAGTAAACATTTATAATTTCCTCCATTCAAATAATCATTCAATGATTATTAAATTTAGATTTGAAATTATTTTATTCTTCAAAAAAGTTTGAGTTTGATTTTATTATTAATAAAAAATTCATTCTCAAGTCAACTTATAATTTAATTTATTCGCACTATAGGCCTTCCTTCCATTTGAAATTTGTTGAATTTAAATATATTTTAACCTTTTTTTTTTATTCGTCATTTTAAACCTCTTGAAAGTAAGTCCTTGAACACAATAGACTTGATTGAATAGGATTGTTGGACTCTGCTTTCTTCAAATAAACAAAAAAAGCAAAGTATCATCAACTTTTGGAAAGCTCTATTCTTTTAAGCGCGATTTCAAATGAGGATTAAGTTTTCCCTAAAATGATTTTTTAGAAGGTTTGAAGAATAAATGTAAATATTTTGTACGAATAATTATTAAATTATTAAGAGGCATCAATCTTAAATAATAAATAAATTAAGTAGCTGTGTAAAGAAGCCACCAAACTTTCTTTTCTTTCACTAGTATAAACGATCACCCATTCATCGAAAGTTTCTCTCTGTATTCATGCTATCTACAACTTTTGACTGCCGTCAAATTATTAAAAATCTATGATAATGAATGCCCAAGTCAGAAGCTTTTGTAGATTCTTGTATCGCCCTATAATTCCTTCAAAACTATTGATAATGGCTGAATGTTAATTGAATAATTTTTTGGAGTCGGGAGGAGTAATACCAGCCTTGTCGAAACAGGGACATCTTAAAAAACTTTCGTTGGCACTGAAGATGGCATCCGTTATGGTTACCGAAACGTCTGCTTAGAATAAAAGTGTAAAGGTGTTCAACAACGCTGGTTTTATTCCTCCCGATTCCAATTTCACATACCCAGCATACAATTTAATTTATAAATAATTTTTTTTATTTAGGCCTGGCAGAGAGGCAAACTAACTGATATTTTCGTTTCTCAAATTTTATATAAAAAATCTGGTGCGACCCTTCACACCAGATTTTTTGTGTCGACATATGATTAGTTTCCGACAGTAGGCCTAAGGTACATTCGAATTTCAAGATGTAAAATTTATAAGTTTGGGAGAATATTTATTTCTTGTTACCATAGCATCTCATATCTTTCCTATGAAGTACTAAAGTAGTCTTCATAAGATTTCAAGGGCAAAATGAGAATATATATTTTAAAGAGCACCTTTAAAATAACTGATTTTTGAATTTTAAATAAAATCGTTTTAGTGAATTGTGAGAAAATCGAAAAAAACAAAAAACTACATCAGTAAACTACTAGTACTTTTTAGCCAATTTTGTTCAAAAGCTTATTTTGGGTGTCCGGGAGGGTACCTAACTTTAATATAAAATTTCAATCCAGTAGCTCAATTTCTTCATGCTTAAAATCGTTACACACAAACACACAGAGAGACCAATTTGAGGGACCCACTTTTTTGGACTCAGCGGACCTCAAAACATGTATTTCCATCAAAATCTAGACATCGAATTTTTGACATGATCGCAATACTTTCTCTCTATATATTTCATATATAGGTAAGAGAAAGTAAAAATTATTTTTCTTATTTTCCTGCAAACTACCAGCGCTGTTTTTATCCAAGTTACTTTCGAAAATAAGATTCTAATATTTACACAACTTGGACTCTTTATTTTTTTGATGCTCTTTAAAATGTATATTAACCAAAGGGAAGAGAAAGTTATGTAATGTGCTGTCAAACACACCATATTTTTTTTTATTCTTATCAATAGAATACAAATCACTTTTTTATAAGAATTTTAGCTTTTTTTGTTATGCGACCAAAATCCATCTCTCGTTGTTTTTAATAGAAGCCCGTCAATTTACCGAGACGCAGTCAAGCAAGCATCTCTCGTTTCAAAATAAAGGTCTTTAATATTTCAATTTTAAAACATTCACCTTTAATATTTGCCTTCTTTGACCTTTAACAAAATGTTAAACCAATGTTGATTTCATTTTAAAATTTTTTTTTTTATTCGCCCACGGAGTTTTTGTTTTTGCCTCGGGTAAATATTATTTCATTTTGTGATTAGTAAAAAATTTCTACGGCTTTTATATTATAAAATATAATTTCTATCTCTTTGATCATGAGGAATAAGTTTTTTTGTTGTTCTCTGTTGCAGTGCTCTACCTGGACGTAGTGCCCTGGTGGGGCGCGCTAATCATCAGCCTGGTTGTAGGCATTCTGGTCGCTTTGGGTGTGCATTTCTTTCTTGATCCTTACCTCCGGCGCAAATGTCTCGGTAAGTAATTCGACTCACATCGCGCCCCACGATACTATTATAACAGTAACACTTAATTAACACTCCGACGTAACAACAGGTTCGTTAACAAACTTCTGTTTTCGATCTCTTTGTTGTTGGAAACATCCCCGATCCCCAATTACAAATACAAATATGAAATTTGCATGACATGCCCTTATTGTTTTTATTTATAGTGTCTCTAAATTAAGGCAACTTTGATTAAACAAATAAAAATAAAAAATACATTTCATATCATCACAAATATTCGATGATAGTAGTTGAATGCTAATTTTTAAAATGCATGGAGAAGTTTGTGCAAAAAAAAATTTTTATTTCGCTTTTAGAATCTACAATATGGCTTTTTTTTAAATGAATAAAAGATGATTTTGAGAATTTAATTTTTTAAATATAGCATAGAATGCTAGCTCAGGGCCGTTCCTGGCGGGCGTGCACTCCGTGCCAGCACGGAGGCGCCAGTCCCAAAGGGCGCCCGACGCGCCTTCCAAAGGGCGCCGGTGGGGCCTTCCAAAGGAAGGCGAAGACGAAAAGCCAAAGGACGACGAAGGCGCAAAGCCAAAGGGCGACGGAGGCGCCTTCCAAAGGGCGCCGGTGGGGCCTTCCAAAGGGCGCCGGTGGGGCCTTCCAAAGGGCGCCGGTGGGGCCTTCCAAAGGAAGGGGAGGACGAAAAGCAAAAAAGGGCGACGAAGGCGCAAAGCCAAACGGCGACGGAGGCGCCTTCCAAAGGGCGCCGGTGGGGCCTTCCAAAGGAAGGCGAAGACGAAAAGCCAAAGGAAGACGAAGGCGCAAAGCCAAAGGGCGACGGAGGCGCCTTCCAAAGGGCGCCGGTGGGGCCTTCCAAAGGAAGGGGAGGACGAAAAGCAAAAAGGGCGACGAAGGCGCAAAGCCAAACGGCGACGGAGGCGCCTTCCAAAGGGCGCCGGTGGGGCCTTCCAAAGGAAGGCGAAGACGAAAAGCCAAAGGAAGACGAAGGCGCAAAGCCAAAGGGCGACGGAGGCGCCTTCCAAAGGACCCCGAGGCGCCTTCCAAAGGGCGCCGGTGGGGGCTTCCAAAGGAAGGCGAAGACGAAAAGCCAAAGGGCGACGAAGGCGCAAAGCCAAAGGGCGACGAAGGCGCAAAGCCAAAGGGCGCTCGAGGCGCCTTCCAAAGGGCGCCGGTGGGGCCTTCCAAAGGAAGGGGAGGACGAAAAGCAAAAAGGGCGACGAAGGCGCAAAGCCAAACGGCGACGGAGGCGCCTTCCAAAGGGCGCCGGTGGGGCCTTCCAAAGGAAGGCGAAGACGAAAAGCCAAAGGACGACGAAGGCGCAAAGCCAAAGGGCGACGGAGGCGCCTTCCAAAGGGCGCCCGAGGCGCCTTCCAAAGGAAGGGGAAGACGAAAAGCCAAAGAGCGACGGAGGCGCCTTCCAAAGGACGGCGGAGACTCAAAGCCAAAGGGCATTTTCATGCCTGGGTCCTTGGTCCGTCGCAAGTGAGAAAAATTTATTTCAAAAGAATTGGCTGCCAATCATTTGAAATAATTGGCGTAACTATATTGAATGGCACCCCCCGCGGGTACAAGAATGTCGCCCCCCCTCCAAAAAAAAAAAAAATAAAAAAAAAAAATTGTTAAATAAATGTAAATTTTAAATAGCTTTTTTATTTAAAAAAATAAAAGGGGAATGAATGACTTTCCCGAGACTTTCTCGTATATTCTTTTGGAATTACGTCTGGGTGTGTGTGTGAACACGATAGCTTAAAAAGGCAAGCAGCCAGATCGATGAAATTTGGTATATACTCCTTACACTAAAATTGTAGATTTATATCAACTTTTGGAGTAAATACTTCACCTGGAAGTAGTACTTTACCTAATAAGTTTTTTTCAAAAATTATAAAATTTTCAATTTTTGTTATATTATGATAAATTACTCTATTTTAAAAAGTTTTTATTCTTTGACATTTTTTTCGAAAACTGAATAGTTTTCGAAATAATTAACGAAGAAAAAGAAAATTTTCGTTAAATTTGAAAAAAATTCAAAACAAAATCATACAGGCGTCATTAAAAAAACATGTAAATATAAACGAATGAATTTGCTTCACAAATTCATTTGTTGATATTTACATGTTTTTAGCTCTCACTGTACCTGGTACTAAGGGAAAGAGAGCTTATGTAGAGACTCCGGTGTCTGTCTGTCAGACCGTCCGTCCGTCTGTACACAAAAAAAGTACGGCCTGAACTAAAGGTCGTAGAAAAATAATACTTACATATACCGATTCAGCATAAAAAACTGGTCCAGGGAAAAATACGGTTTGGTTGCTAGCACTTCCGAATTTTTAAATATTTAACATTTTTTACTTTCTCTTACCTATGTATATATGTAATATATATATAGAGAGAAAGTATTGGATTCATGTCAAAAATTCGATGTCGAGATTTTGATGGATCTTCACGTTTTGAGGTCCCTTGAATCCAAAAAAGTGGTTTTCGCGACATGGTCTGTCTGTGGGTGGGTGGGTGTGTGTGTGTGTGTGTGTCTGTGTTCAATTTTAAGCAGGAAGGAATTGAGCTATTAGGTTGAAATTTTATATTTAAGTTAAACACCCCCCGGGACCGGAAAAATAAGCTTTTAATCAAAATCGGCCAAAGAGTACTAGTACTTTACTGATGTACTTTTTCAGTTTTTTTCGATTTTCTCAAAATTTGCTCCAACGATTTTTTTTAAAATTCAAAAATCAATTATTTTTTAGATGCTCTTTAAAATGTATATTCTCATTTTGCGATTGAAATCTTCTGAAGACTACTTTACTCTTGTATTTCATAGGGAAGGATAGGAGAAATGGTTGCCATGGTAACAAAATATAAATATTTTCCCATACTTATAAATTTTACATCTTGAATTCAATTGTACCCTACTGTCGGAAACTAAATACATGTCGACACGAAAAATCTGGTGTGACAAGCACAGTGCACAACTTTCGATTACCGAAGGTAAGAGAAAGTTGTGTGCTGTGCGCCAGTCACACCAGATTTTTTTAATTTTACATTTGGGTCATTCCACGTCAGTTCAACCAGGCCATTTCACCCAAAATCTCAGATTTTTATGAAACTTGGTATGTTTGTTCTATGTATAGAGATAAGTAACAGCACCAAATTTCGATTTTCTATCTCACTTAGTTTTCGAGTTATGGCACTTTAAAGTTTTGATTTTTTCACCTTCCGCGGCTTGAATAATGCCAAACAAAATGTGACATGGAAGAGAAAATAATTTCTCATTTATTTATTTGACCACCAACCAATTTTTATGGTAGGTTCTTTAAACAATAAGGAATTAGAAAAAAAATATATCACGAATCTAAGTTAATCCTAAAATATAAAAAAAAATTCATATTGTTGATTTTTTTTTAGTTTTGAAAACGCAAACATGGTTTAGCGCTAAAGCCGATATCTCCAAAAGGGAATGAGATATTCAAGAAATTTTTTTTTTCTAAATAATCTAAATGAAATGGGCTTTAATTTAGTAAAATAAAAATTTTGTGTATTTTGCTCCCTCTATTTCTTAAGTCCATTGCAATTTCAATATATAGTTTCACATGTTAAATAGGTTTCAAGGGCAAAATGAAAATATACATTTTAAAGAGCATCTAAAAAATAATTGATTTATGAATTTTAATAAAAATCGTTGGAGCGAATTTTGAGAAAATTGAAAAAACTGAAAAAGTACATCAGTAAAGTACTAGTACTTTTTGGCCGATTTTGTTCAAAAGCTTATTTTGAGTGTCCGAAACGGTGCCTAACTTAAATATAAAATTTCAACTTACTAGCTCAATCCTTTTATGCTTTCATTTAAACAATGTGTTTTCGTCTGTGTTCAGTAATAAGCAGACACACACACAGAGTTCATTTGAAATCATGAAAGAATTGAGCTAGGAGGTAATTTGAATAAATAAATATTTTTTTTTTTTAATGAATATTTTTTTATTTTCCTTCTCTATGAAAAAGAGGATAGTGATAGTTCGCGTGGAAGAAAGAAAGATTTATCAAAATCTAAGCTACCGTAGCATTCACCAAACATGAAAATCAGTACAGGTCTAATCACTTAAAAAAATTTTTTTTTCATAATTTAGTTGGAGGGGGGGGCGCCAAAAATGACCTGGCACGGAGGCGACCACATACCCAGGAACGGCCCTGTGCTAGCTACTCGAAATTGAAAAAAGAGGATGGATAAATTTATATTGCTGCTATTCTTTTGGCTTTGATCAAACTTTGACAAAAAAACAAGTATGGTATTTTTAATGTATATTGCTGAAATTTTATAGATTCTATTTCAACAAAACATTTTCTCTAGGTTATATGTTTCAAGGGTTTACTTAGATTTTAAAATCAAATTAACATTTTTACTAGGGTTTGGAAAAAACAGGAAAATTTTGAAAACCGGTAAACCGGTTTTTTTCAACATCTGAATCTATTTAGAACAAAAAATATAAATAATTTATAATTTTTTTTTAAATTTGTTTAAGGTCTTTTTCGGCATCTAAGGGCATTTAGACCCCATCCCTTTGATAGCCAATTCAGATGAAATAAATTTTTCTCGCTTTGGACGGGAAACGAACCCGAAACCCTGGTTCACGGGGTAATAACTATATAATTTGAATACAGGTATTACTGAAGAAAAGATTTAAAAAAAAAAACAGAATTCGGTTTTTCGGGAAAAACAAAAAACTCGGTTTCTCGGTCTTTGAAAATTAGCCAAAAACCGGTCTAATTTTGATTTCAATAAAACTTTAAAACGTTATTTTGATTTTAAAATTTAAGTAAACCCTTGAAACATATAACCTAGAGAAAATGTTTTGTGGAATTAGAATCTATCATATTTCAGCAATATACAATAAATACCGTATACATGTTTATAATGTTTCAACTAGTGCCCAAGGTAACCTGTTTAAATCTAACAAGTATGGTATCAAGCTCTTGGGCCTTGGAGTAGTGGGTAGCGTGCTGGCCTTTTTTTACCAAAGGTCGCGGTTCGCATCCTGTCTCATGTGACAATTTATTTCGATTGGATTGGCTACCATTCCAGGTGAAATAAAGTGAGACGGTGACTAAAGGGCCTTAAATGAAATTAAACAACAAAGTATGGTATCTGATTATAGGTAACCCCTAAATAACATACGAAAAAATAGATACCCGTATTAGTGTAAAAAAAAGGAATAAAAAAATTTTTCATTAAATCTCTTCTTTGGGAAAATTTATTTCGCCCTTTCGGTTGCAGAGGCCACCAATTGATTTAAATATTTGTCGGACTGCCCGAGGTCCGAACTCAAACTCCTTGGGTTTTTAAGATTATCAATCAATAATGACACTTTCTCTAGCATCTTGGCCACGGGAATATAGTTTATAATTTCTTGCCTCTTCGGCATCATTGGTTGGCCTTTGCGATTTAAAAACACAGAAAGTTTCAATTATCAACCTTTGTTTGCAACAAACGCTCGTATAACTGATCAAAAGAGATCGTAATTCCGAATTATTCATCTAAACCAATTTGAGAATAAATAAAAATTAAGTATATATTAAATATTTAAAGTAAATCACTAACTTGCAGTAGAATCCCTCTTATCTGGCCTCGGATTAACCGGCTGGCTAAATGATTTAAATGATTTAAATAAATTCTTTGGAACTCATCTTGACTTTAATAATTTTGAGATTATCGATGCTATTATGCTATTGTCTCGGCCACGGGGGAGGAGGGAAAATTTTAAGACTATATTTCTCTTTCAATATTATTGTAATATTTTGATATTTTCTCTCAAATTTTACTTTTCTTTAAAATTATCCTACGTACTTTAAAAAAAATTTCTTTTTTTTAAGGTCTTTTTCGGCATCTGAGGCCGTTCCTATTTATTTCAATTGATTGGTACCCAATTCAATTTATCGCCTAGGACGGGATGTGAACCTTTGATCTTTTGGCAAACTAAATTTATTATTATTTTTTGAATCATTATTTAAGTTTTTTTTTTTTTTTTTTTTAAATAATATTATAAATTTCATTTTTTAAGTACACTTTTATCAAATTTTGAAAGAAAACCCTTTTCTGCAATACAGGCCAATTTTAATTATAAACAAATAATAATATTTAGTTACTAAAAAAGATTTTATCAAAAAAATCTTTCTCCACTCAAACTTTAATCTATTTTTCTCTGAATTTGCTATTCAACTTGTATATAAGATTTTTTTAAAAGAGTCATCCATCTTTGACATATGATCTTTTTATATATTAATATATATAGGGAAATAAGATTATTATTACTTTATAAAGAAAATTTCCGTGAGAGGAAATTGGTTTTTCACCGATAATTTTTTTTTTTCGCATTCACAATATTTCTATCATAATTCGTAATATCATCACTTCAATATAATTTTAAATTTCCACTCGAATTGCGCTTATATTTTTCTTTTCTATTCGCTTCTTCAATCATTCATTCATACTTCCATTTCCCTTATAAGCTATTGATTTTTAGATTATTCGTGATATATTTGGAAATATGATCTTAATTGGGCCAACTCTCTCGAATCAGAGAGAGTCAGTCGATATTCAAATGGTCCATTTTCCATCAAATCAAATCCTCTAAATCCGAAATAGCCAAATGCTCTAAATTCTAATCAATTCCATTTCAATTTGAATCTCATATTATAGCTACCCTAATTGGTTTGAATTCGTAAATGATTTGCCCTAATTGTAAAACATATCGCTATTTGAAATAATTAATGAAATTATTTTTTGCCTACTGGCTCCATTCTCTATTTCCCCTTCAAAAAATTTTGGGTAAAAAATGGGTTTTTATTTGAGAATTTTTGCTCTCTGGTTATCATTTATGAATTTATTTGAGGTTGACCTCGGAGGCTATTTAGACCCCGTCTCTATTTATTACAATTCATTTGAATTGGATTATAATTAATATCTTAATTTTAATCTTATTAATGAGCTTATTATTATTTAAATCCAAATACTCATTCGAACAGGATATTAGCACAAGTATAGGGCCTATACAGTATTTTATATACTGTATTTTATTTTTACTTGAATTTACGTTTGGTCCGAATCAAGTGCGGATCCAGAGGCTGTTTCTCGGGAGGAGGGGGGGTAATCTTGTGTGACTGGTCGCACAGCACACAATTTTTTATTAATATCGGTAATTTAAAGGCGCATTCTGTACTTGTTTGCCAGAATATAAATACAAATCAAATTTTTAGGTATTAATTTTTAAAATTTTGACATTAAAGAATACATTTTTTTCGAAAAAAAGTATTTTTTTTTTAAATCTCGGGGGGGGGGGGGGTAATTACTTCCTCCCCCTCCCCCTTGGTTCGAATTCACTATAAAAAATTTCAAAACAGTCTAAATTCTAATCTTAGAGTATAAAAGTAAAAATAAATTCTAAAATTCTAATTATTAGATATTGACTTGCGTTCCAAGGGGGATCGTGACTTCAAGAAGTTTAAGAAGCACTGGCCTAAAGCCTAAAATGCCCAAAAAGATCTAAATAAAATAAATAAAAAAAAAATGGAAATTTTTATTTGAACATGGCTCACTTGGCCAAAGCCAATAAAATAACAAAAGAAACATGAAATTTCAAAAAAAAAAAAAAAGAAAAAAATGAAAAAATTCATGAAAAAATCTCAAATATGCAAGAAAAAAATGTAATTACTCTTGGAACATAGCTCAGTGATAGAGTTTCTGCTTCTTGTTCTAGAGGTCAAGGGTTCCCATGGATTGGCTACCAATTCAATTGAAATAAATAGAGATGGCGTCTCAAAAAAAGACCTTAAATGAAATTTAAAAAAAAATGTATTTGTTTACCGCTTAATTTAGAGCGGACTTAGAAGTTGTATTTTTATTAAAACAAACTCGTGTGGTTCTTTTGAATTTCATTTGAATGGAAATTGACCGACTGGTAATATTTTTATATACAAGGAGTAAATTATAAATATATCTAGCCTACCCCCCCCCCCCTACGTCTCCCCTTCGTGCTCCAGAAAAGAAGATATCCTCTTTGTTGTAATTCAAACAAGTTTCTAAATCAGTTTGAAAAATCAATAAAACCCATACGTACTAATCAAATTTTCATAAAGCAGCCTAATTTAGCACACTTCTCCATCATTTATTTCTTTTTGTCTTGTTCATATCTTCATATTTATTTGATATAAAAACATATTTTTCTTCATAAATAAAATAAAGTATTAGAAATAATCACTTACTGAGCATTAAAAGGAAAAAAATCTTAGCTCAGTGAGGCCAATTATTTATTTATTTTTTTTATTAGAAAGCTTTATTTTATTTATTTCTTATTCTTTATTTAGATTATCGTTGTATCCCTAAGATATAATTTTTTTTTTTATAAACTGCACGCTTTCATTTGTTTGATTTTTTTTTATTATGTTGCAGACGACTTACGTTTAGGTAAAGAGTCAAAAGTTAATTTTTCGTTCGGGGATTCGACAGGTAAATAAAAAATTGTTTATCTCTCTATGTTCTCCTGCATGCTCTCTTTCTCTCTCTCAAAATATCTTTCGTGCTAACAAAGTCTCTTCATCTATAAAATTTTAATTCTTCTTCTTCTCTTCTTCTTCCTTAACAGGTAGGAATTAGAATTTTTTGATTGGACATAAATTTTCATATTTTTTCAATCTTAAGTTTAATAACTTACAAAAAAATGATTTTTTATTATAAAAAAAAAATTAATGAGAGATAAAGTTTCTCTCTTCCAAAAAAATTAAAAAAAAAAAAATGAGAAAGTTTTTATTTAATTAAAAAAAAAAATTGTTGAAGTTTTGTAATATCGATCGACTTTTTAAATTGTTGAAAATTTATTATATTAATACAGTAGATTAGAGTAGATATCAATCATATCTTTGCATGCCTAATTTCAAATAATTATTATTACGTAAGCTGTTCAGAAGCAAAAGTGATTATTTTTACTTTCTCTTATCCTATTGATATATGGACCGTTTATTTTGAAAGTGGTGTAAGTCCATTTTTTTAAAAATGAGATATCACATAATTTATGCTTAAATTAATGTAAATTTTCTATGTATAACTAGCTAGTGGTAAATTTCTTAAAACATTCCCATGTTTTGTACAATTGAAAATTGGTCGGTAAATAGATTTTTTAATAAACAGATATGTTAACCTTTCATTTTCTCGAAACAATAGAAAATGGACTTACACCACTTTCAAAATAAACGGTCCATATATGAAATATATAGAGAGAAAGTATTGGATTCATTTAAAAGTCTTTTCGCTATCTTAGACCATAGAGACTTTAATTATTATCTAAATTATTCAGGTATATTTCATTTAGTTTATCAAATTATTTAAAAAAAAAAAAATTATTAAACTGCCAGGACCCGACCAGTTTTATTTTGAAAAAAAATTTTTTTTTTTTTTATTAAATTTTTTTTTTATTTTTAAACTGTTGAGAGAAAAGACTGAGGCAGCCAAAGAAAATACTCTGAATGATTTATAATTTCACGGAGACGTTTCGGTTCTGTGCTCAGAGTTAGCACACACTTGAAAAAAAAAATATGAATTTTCAATCGTTTTTCATATACTTTCGTGCTTGAATTTTAATATACCAATCTCAGCTTTCACACAGATTCCAGGTTCAGGTAGATGAATTTTTCAAATTATAAATAAGAAAAAACAAAATTTCTCTTATTTTTTATTAAAATTTATTGGCCGACTTGATGCGCATTTTTAAGTTTCGGACATCATCAGGGCCTATAATACTAATTTAAACTCTTTTTTTTTACTTATTTTTTTTTTTTATATATAGGCCTACGTATCATATCATACACAAAGCATACTACTATATTGATTATTTTTCAAATACATGATTTTTTTTGTAATTGAAAAATAATCACTATTGTAGTATGCTTTGTGTATGATAGGGATATATAAAAAATAAATAAATACATAAATAAATAAAATAAAAAAAATGAGTTTAAATTTGTATTACAGGTCCAGATGATATCCGATAGGACGAAACTTAGAAATGCGCATCAAGTCGGCCAATAAATTTTAATAAAAAATAAGAGAAATTTTGTTTTTCGTATAATATTCAGCATAAATAAATGCACGAAACGTCTTCTGGTAATTGTAAAGCATTCCGAATATTTCCTTTTCGGTTGCCTTTGCCCTTTCTCCCAACAATGAGTGAAAAGTTTAAATCCAAGTGAGTAAAATCACCAGACAAGATGTCTCGTAATGGTTCGAGAATAAACTATGAAGGCCATACAAAGCTTCTGATAAGTTATACTGAATATCAATAAAATTTATTTTGCTTCTCAAGTACTTGGGCGTATAAGTTAATTTTAGTATCCGGATCTAGGCTTTTAATCGCCTTCTAAGCCACTTAATTATGATGAATGCAATTTAATTAAGGCTTAAAAGCTCCTCTTTAATGGACCAAAAACTTTTGACAAAAGACAAAGTTTATTTTATGTATTTAATGTAATTAAATACAGTATTTATTTAAAGTTATCCGATATTTCATTAATGAATCGATGTTTTAATTTTTTTTTTTTTTCTAAGTCGGTCGTCGGTGATTCAAGTTTATTTTAGAATCCTCCCTAAAAAAAAATGAATTAAAATAAGTCAATCTGTTCATCAACTCGAAAAAAATCAAACCTAATTTCAGCTTTTTTATTTTTATTTATTTAGGGAGGTATTATAATCACACCAGATTTTACTTTTCCGGAATTTACATATTTATGTGTAGTTGGAAAGTATACTTTTCTATGTAGTGGAGGAAACATCGTAACTTGAAAATTTTTATTAGAGTTAATCTCTGTTGAGAGTTAGGAAATTAAAAAAAAAATGCAAGGGTAAAGTTTACTGCCTTCAAATCATGACAAATGAAATCATGCTTGATAATATAAATATCTTCCTTAGCAGGGTTCCAAAACCATCATAACAAAAAACTTCTGTTTGTCCCAATTTAGAGTATTTGTCTCTACTTATTACACCTAAACTTTTTAAATTCGAAAATTCGGATTTGGACTTTGGCTAGAAAATAATTTAGTTATTTTATGAGAATCATATTGAGTAATTAAAATTTTTTTCTAACAAGACGAAATAAGAGGAAAAAAATATTTTTCTTTTCTTGGTATTTTCTAAGTGTTTCATTTTCTAATCGAATACATAGCCACATCTCATTATCTTCAAAATTATAATTTAAATCTCTCTAGCCCTTGAGGAAGGGCATATACCTAAAAATTGGGATACAAATTTTGAAATAAGTTTTTTTTCAACTTTTTTTCAAATAAAAAGTTGGAATTAATAAAAAAGTTGAAATTCTATTATTTTCAGATCAAATTTATTTGAAATAAAAAGACTATGCTATCTTTTGTTCAAAAGCGATGGTTTATATCTCATATAAGACCCATACCTGAGGTAAGCTCACACAGACACTGCATAAGTAGTGGTGAGTCAATTTGGCTGCCTGACTAGTAGGCGAAAAAAAGATGCAAAACTTAATGTCTCCATGGTATGATGGATTTTCACAAAAAATAAAGGCTTAGAGAATCTTTTGATAGCCATTGATAAATTTTTCCAGATGCTAAAAATATCTTGAAAAATTTAAATAAACAGACACAACATTTTGACAGTTCCTAGAGCCGAAACGTCATTTGAAGGCATTATATTATAAGTGTGTTCTTTTTTATTAGGCATAACAATAAAATGAAATGTTTAATTTTTCTATTATATAGTTTAATTTTATTAATTTTTTTTTTTATTTGAAAAAAGTTAAAAAAAAATAATGTTTTGGTTAGACTCATCCCGCGAGGCCACTCCAAATCTCTCTCGGGACTCGCGTTCGTTTCCTGATGCTTTGACTTTCAAAGCTCCAGCTACGACAACTGAACCTTTGCCAGCGATAGCAGAAGCAGCCAGCTTAGAACGTGCTTTAAACCCTTCGCCACCATCAGGCAATGGATTCCTACATGCCGAAACAACCCTTGATACCGTAAGAAATTTGATTTTATTATAAAAGGTATTGGGTATTAATTTATTTTCTTTTCTTGCAGGGAGGTAATTCCTTAGCCGTATCTGTGATTGAGTCTTCTTCTCGAAGGGCTCATAGTAGTGAAGCCCTTTCACCTAATGCTAGTGCTGTCCCGCTTATCCGAGAAACTGCCATCGAGGTAACAAAATTTTATACACTTTAATTTTGTACACATTTTAATATTAATTTATTTTAGGCAATGGAATTGGGAGGAGAAGCGGAAGGGGATGGGAATTTTAAGGATGACCCACCGGGGATGGTGCGACTCTTTTCTTTTCTGCAAATACTCACAGCCACCTTTGGATCGTTTGCGCATGGAGGGAATGATGTCAGGTAAATAAATTATTTTATTATCTTAGTAATTTTGGAAATTTTTAATAAACCATTTTTTTTTCGCTTTTTAGCAATGCAATCGGTCCGTTGGTGGCACTTTGGCTCATCTATAAGGATGGAAATGTAACTCAAGAATCAGAGACGCCTATTACAATTCTACTCTTTGGAGGTGTAGGCATCACCGTGGGACTCTGGCTTTGGGGCAGGAGGGTCATTCAGACAATCGGAGAGGACCTTACCAAGATCACCGCCTCCACGTAAGTCTCTCAATTCTTTAATTATCTCTATTTTTTAATTTTAATCAAAATTGAATTGTTTTATCTTTAATATTGAATAATTTTTTTTTTTTTTCAAAAAGTTATCTTCCAAATGGAATTTTATTTTTGTTGTGGAGATGCTCGTTGATTATTAGCAAGGGGAAAAAGAATTACAAAATTGTAATTTTAATGAGTTTATTAATTCGTATATTTCGAAGGCATTTCAGTAGGAACTTATTAAAATTATAACTTCTCCTTGGCTGCCTTAACAATCCCAATACTTTTTTAATTAATTAAATAAAATAAATGGTCGGACTAAGCCGAGGGCACAACTTTACCCACCCACTATTCAAAGAAATAACGCAACACGTTTGTTTGTTTTGATTTTGCTCTGTCGCTATGCTAAATTTACAAATTTAAATAATTTTTTAACAAATTTGTAACAAAAAAATATTATATATCATTTTACTCGGGAGTAAGTCTAGTTTCTGAATATATAAAAAAAATTATAGGTCATGTAAGAAAAAAATATTGGCCCTCCCCCTCCCTCTAGAGCCCAATTTTTACCAAAAGCTTTTCAGTTCTTGACCTTTAACTCTAGTTTATGTGTGAAAAATTTCAAAACAAATGAACAAATTGTTTTTGAGTTTGTGCTGACGAAAAAAAATTACCATACACAAACACAGACATCATTCCAAAAAGTACTTAAATGGATTCAGGGAACCTCGAAACGCATTTTGGCAGTTTCTGATCAATTTCGATTTTTTTTTACAGTTGGTGGGCAAAATTAATAAATTGAATAACTTATTCCCAATTTCATTCCGTACTTTTTCTTTTTTTTCGGGAAAGATTATATTTAAATCAGATTATTAATATGTTCTTTGACAAAAAGTTTTTTTTATTTTTTTCATTTTAAACAAAAAGATCCTACAAAACTTTTGAGCCGCAGTTACAATTTAAAGCACTCATTCGCGAATGATGAAGACACTTCCACTCTACGACTACCGCTAGGGAGGGTTATGGAAGAGAGCGAAGGAGAAATAAGAGTAAAGAGTAAGGGTCGCTTACTCCTCCCTTTTTTCTCCCTAACCCTTTAACACAACTCTTCCTGCTGATATCTTGTTTATTTCCTACGATTCAAAGTGAATACCTTCTCTCTCTACTGAAATTGATCTTAAGGGCGGTGCCACAGATTAATGATATACAGATGGGAAGGCTCCTATACCTGCAATGGAAACATGGTAACAGTTTAATTTTCCTAGTTTGGGATGTCGCTGCCATCGCGTGACGTCATGAAACAAATTGCCTCCAAAATTTGAAATTTGTCGATTATCGAAGGTGAAATCGATAATAATAGGTTTATGAAATTATATTTAAATAATTAAAATTTTTAATTAACCATGAGCTGGTTATTATTTATTTTTGAAATAAAATCTATTTTTTTTTATGTTTAAGAAAATAAAATTATATTTTGCTTTTGATAAAAAGGACTCTTTCCATAAATATATTAATAATGAAGTATAAGGTATTTTGTTAAAAAAAAAAATTAAAATAAATAAATAAATAAATTTATTAACGGCCCGCTTAGAGGCACCAGTTCTCAATGGCTAAGGGCCAAACAAACACAATACAAATTTAATACAATAACAAAACAAAAAAAAATAGAAATGTATGTCCATTAACAATCAACATGTACAGTGAGGGACAATATTAAGTCCCACCCATGCGTTTTCTACTTGTGATTATTTCATTGCTTTAAAAAAAAAGTATCTTATTTTTCTTGATTTTGGAGAGTCCTGAAAAGTCTAACAAAAAAAAAAAAAAAAAAAAAAAAAGAAATTAGAAAAAAATTATTATTGCCAGGAAAAGTTATTGTATTAATCAATATATTTACCGAAGAATCCGGGGTAGAATCTGTGTTTACAGCTTTTCCTGCTAAATTTCCCTTTAAACAATAAAAATTATAAACACACAATTATATATATATATATATATATATATATATAAAGGTATTATATATATTTTATGATATATCTTTGTATTTTTAATTAATCAAAAATTTGACGATTAATGCCTAAAATGTCTTAGTTAAAAAAAAAAAAAAATACATATTTAATATATACACAGAAGCAGGCAAAATTCCTATATTATATTAGAAATACAAATGCATTTATAGATCAAATACATTCTTTTAAGTATTTTCCCCTGCCAGATATATATACATCATATATATATATATACAATATATATTAGTATAATTTCACCGCTTGGAAAAAAAGCAGTATTCTGGCCTGTGTCTAGAATAAAAGAAAAATAAAAAAAAATCTTTATGAAAAACAGATTACTTCATAAGAAAAGATGGGATTTATAATTACCGAAGAACTGGGAGATTTTGTCTCTAAAATACTTAGCACCAAGGCATGATTTTCTGATAAATTTTCCTCTTTTTGTAAACTTTGAAGGAACGGCAAATTTATTTAGTCGGTTTTTCAGTGTTGAGGTGAAACACTTCTCTTCAAAATGGTCTTGACAAATCCTTTTGTTTTTACAAAGATTTAGGACTATTTTATTAATAGGAAAAGGCATAAATTTCCTGATTGCATCTTCCCACATCTTCCCTCTGAAAAATAATATTTATATTTATTAATAAGTTAAATTAAAAGTTAAAAAAAAAACATTTCACTTACCTTTCATTAGCAGGAAAACTAAAAAGAGTTCTATTTTCCTGGTTTTGAATTAAAAGATTAATAAATAAATAAAAATTGATGAATTTTGTTTTCTGAAAAAAAAACAAAACAAGTCTGCTGATTTTAGTTTGAAGGGTGTAGATCAGGTGTAGATATCAGAGATATGTTAACTTAACAAGCTTCGAAACCAGACTAACTTCACTCTGTTTTGAATTTTAGCATTGGCCTGTACTGAGAGTGCGCTAGTGTCGCACTGTTTCCAGCAAAACGGCTAGCCTTCCCATCTGTGTATCATTAATCTGTGGGCGGTGCTGTCTCTTCTCCCACCAACATCCAATGGACTCCCTTCATATGCGCAGAAAACAATAAAGAATTTTTATCGGAAGCGTTTGCCAGGGTTCGCCAATCCGAGAAATATGTATCTCTCTGATTTTATCCTGGTGGTAGGCCTACTATTATTTTTAGTCAGTCCGTTTTTTTTGTTTTGTTAGATGATGATATAGGTCTATAATTAGGCCCACAAGAAATACAACACATGAAACAAGAAAATTATTTAAAAAAGAGTAGTCAATAACTTTTTATTTTATTTGTGGAACGAAGTTCTTTAACGCGGCTTACGCAGAGTGAAGAGTGGGAGAAAAATGTAACGTAACAAAAATGCGTTCTCAGCGCCCGAGCGACGGCGGAGGAAGGCGAGATTAGCCGAAGCCTTGGCGAGGCCACGCCCATCTCCTTTTCTTTATTTCCTTCTATCTACCGTTGCTCGCCAAAGGCGAGCAAGAGGTTCCAGCGGGCGCAGCTCCCTGGCTAGATGAAAGACCGCCATCGGCGGGTTTCCGTCTATTTAAATAATATTCATATTAAATTATATTCTGAGTTGAAGAAAAGGCGTGAGGAACTTCGTTCCTGCCGGGGGTCCCACGACCCCACACGTTTGCTTTTTTTAAAATATTTTTTAATCAAAGAAGATATTTAAAAGACCCCTAAAAGCCAAAGATTGGATCGCAGCGAGTCAATTGAAATTTTATTAAGACCTATTGGACCAAATATTGATTGAAGATGACAATAATGAAGTTAGGATTTTCTGCTTATTTCAAAATTTGAATTACAATAAAATGGAATAACACTCAAAAAATATTTTTCTTTTGCCGAAAGTCCTAACGAAAATTAATTGATATTGATCATTTTTCGAAAAAATTAGAAAGAGTTGCGCTTTTCTTCCTAAATCGTCATTCAAATTAAAGGCATGGCTTCCAATATTTTCTTAAATGAATATACATTATAAAAATTGCTTCTTACTTAAGAAATAAATTTCCTACCAAGATTTTGGCATTATTTCATTATATATATCATGGATATTTCTTTAATTAATATTGTTTATTAATTTATATTGTGATAATAAAAAAAGTCGAATGTGATTAATTTATAGAAATTTAATATATTATTGTTCCAGGGGTTTTACTATTGAGATCGGTTCAGCTTTTACGGTATTGCTGGCCAGCAAAATCGGTTTACCCATTAGCACTACCCACTGCAAAGTGGGCTCTGTTGTCTTCGTGGGTTGGGCAAGCTCAGCTAAAGAAGGTGTCGATTGGAAGCTCTTCAGGTATTATTTTACTATCATACAAGACATTTTTTGAACTGAACGCATCCGGCTTTACTCCGGCTCTCTGGTTTTTTACTTAAATCTCTAGCTTTTTCCCAAAATCTCCGGCTTTTTTTTTGAAATTTCATAATAAATTTATTTTATTGATATATCACAAATTCGGAGAAAAATTACAAAAAAAGCTCGAACGAGATTCTAATACTAAAAAAAAGGCCGAACGAGATTTATATAGCCCCCTCCCACCCTCAAAGGCTAGTTACGTCACTGTGCGTGCGTCCTATTCATAATAGGTCTTAGGGAGGCGCGCCTCAGTTTGGAAAATGCTGGTGTAGTGGTAGAGTTCTTGTTCCTTGTGCTTGTGGGGTTCGCATTCCGTCTTATGCGACAAAAATTTATTTCAATTGAATTGGCTACTAAGCAATAATTAATTAATTAAAAATACTGGATCTAAATGGCCTCCGATGCCAAAAAGTTCTAAAATTAAAAAAAAAAAAAAAAATGAAAAACACGAACAAGTAGAAAACATATGGATCGTGGTGCTAAAAAGTAAAATATTAACGTCTCTGTTAAAACTTGGTTTAGAGAATACCATTTTTTAATGCTGATTTCTTTACTTTTTAACACCCATTTTTTGATGTTAAATTTTAACTTTTGTTTTTAGAGAATTGACCTGTTTAAGGGTTAAAAGATATAATTAAAAAAATATTATACATTCTAGATTTAATAATAAAACGTGAAGATCCATCAAAATCTTGACATCGAATTTTTGACATGAATCGAATACTTTCTCTCCATATATCTCATATATAGGGTAAGAGAAAGTAAAAAATCTGGTGTGACTGGCGTACAGCACACAACTTTCTCTTACCTTCGGTAATCGAAAGTTGTGTTCTGTGCTTGTCACACCAGATTTTTTGTGTCGACATATATTTAGTTACCGACAGTAAGGAACATATGAATTCAGATGTAAAATTTATAAGTATGTGAAAATATTTATATTTTGTTACCATAGCAACCATTTCTCCTATCTTTTCTATGGAGTACAAGAGTAAAGTGGTCTTCAGAAGATTTCAATCAGAAAATGAGAATATACATTTTAAAGAGCATCTAAAAAATAATTGATTTTTGAATTTAAAAAAAAATCGTTGGAGCAAATTTTGAGAAAATCGAAAAAAACTGAAAAGTACATCAGTAAAGTACTAGTATTCTTTGGCCGATTTTGATTAAAAGCTTATTTTTCCGGTCCAGGGGGGTGTTTAACTTAAATATAAAATTTCAACCTCATAGCTCAATTCCTTCATGCTTAAAATTGAACACACACACACCCACCCACCCACAGACAGACCATGTCGCGAAAACCACTTTTTTGGATTCAGGGGACCTCAAAACGTGAAGATCCATCAAAATCTCGACATCGAATTTTTGACATGAATCCAATACTTTCTCTCTATATATATATATATTACATATATACATAGGTAAGAGAAAGTAAAATGGATTAGGTATTGCTAAATTGACAGATGTATGTTTGGTTGCCTAGCGCAAAGGCGAACTTATTCTAATATTTTTTCGGGTTAATACCCTTTCATACATATAAAATCCCTCAACTTTTTTTTTAAAGAAATTAAGTCTCCTTTAAGTTTAATTTCTTTCTAAATGACGCACATTTAATAAAGTTGAATAATTTTTCTTTTTAGAAACATCATTTTCGCATGGATTGTAACGGTACCTTTGGCTGGGGTTATCAGCGCTGCGACGATGGCCTCATTAAGAGCCCTCGCTCTTTAGAAATATCACCTCACCTCGCCAACACCGACATCATCACGGCTATTTTCATCATCAGTCACCATTCCTCATTAGCTAGAGTTCGCTTTGCTGCTGTCTAGCTGGTTAGTCGGTCCCATTATCATTTATCTACCTCATCATCATCATCATCATCATCATCTTCATCCCCTAGAGCTGTCATTTTTAATCTTGTTCAAAGTGGCCTAATCGTGACTAATTACAAATATTATATTTTCTCTCTTATATTCTAAAAAAAAATCATAACGGAAGTGGATGAATCGTTTGAGTTCAGTTGCGTTTTGAAAGTGGAGAGTAAATAAAAAAAAAATTATGGACAAATATAATAAATAAACCAAAGAATGTGCGTTTGAAGAATACGTTTTTGCTTCGGATGACGGAGAATTTGGGTGACATTAATTGATGTTAAAACGAAAAACAAAAAAAAAAGATATAAAAATAGAAAAAATCCTTCCAAATTAATTTTCTTCCATCTTGCTGTTAAATATCTGTGTAATAATATCTTCTTATTCATCAGATAGTTCCAAAAAAAAGCAAATAGGCAACGACAACGAAGCTAGAGTGTGGCTACCTATCAATTGCACCTCTCGTTATCATTTTATTCTTCTATATTATCACCTCCAGATGGGAAGAATATAAATAAAAAAATTGTGATTTTATTTTCTCATTAATTGTTTTTGTTAATGTCATATACATTTTGCAGAAAATTTCAATTCATTATTTCTAAAATGATTTCATTAATATTCGTTAAATAAAAAAATTGGATAATAATCGGGTACCTCTTTCCATGGCCAAAATTAAGCCTACTGTCGTTCATTTAATCAAGGCCCTGTTAATTCACAGGTACAAAAGTCTTAATTCTTCAATATTTTCAATACAACAAAAATTTATTTAAATTGTATTAGCAACCAATCAATTTAAATAAATGGCCTTCGATGCCGAAAAAGACCTTAAATAAAATTAAAAAAAAAAAAAAATTAATTATGAAACCGAAGGATTACAAAGGTATACAAAATACCCATGTTCCTGAACATTTGTTTATTTTTTTGACGGCGATGTAGATTTAATTTTACTTTTCATTTATTGTCTCTTAATAATGGATTCTTATCATCAAGTATCCAACGCTAAACAGACAAAATCACAATTTTATAAAAATGTGAAGATAATTAATAATCAATAGTAGAAAAGTAGCGGACAGCCAGGTAATCAGTCTCCACGAAATAAAACTCTCTGTTAAGGTTTTAATAAAATAACGCCATCTTTTATTCAAGCCGAAACTGTTTCCTTAACAGAGTTTTATTTCTAGGAGACTGATTACCTGGCTGCCCGCTACATTTCTATCTATTGTTTAAATACAACAGCCACTTTATTTCTTTAGATAATTAATAATAATAAGAGTCTGAAGTATTAATATAGTGACCAACATTTGTTCAATTCTTTCTTCAAATTTCAACAATGTAAAATACTAGCTCATTTTCATTGTTTACGAAAATTTTTCTCTAGTTTTTAAATTTGTCGTCAAAAATTATAAATAATTTAAGCATGAAAGAGTTATAAAATCACAATTGAAAAAAAAAATTTATTTTAAATTAATGCAAGAGTCATACATACTGAAACATGTTACATATAATAATATAAAAAAAATACAGTAAGAACCCGCTTAACTCAGTATCAATAATAACATAAAAAACGCTAATTTCTTATTGACTACTAACGATGATATTTAACCAGATATTGCGAATTATATTTTCAGAGGGATCCAAATTCAAGATGAGTTTAGAAAAAAAAATCATTCTATTCCCTATATACGCTGATTACTTTATTTTCATTTACCGCTCCAACTGGTATCTTACTGTATTAACAAAAATCTAACTAGAAAACAGAAAACACAAAAGCATTTTTAATATCTTATAAATAAAATTGAGAGGCAACAATCACTCTAAAGAATATAGATACTACTGTGAGCACACTATTATGTATTTCGTATAGTGGGAAAAAAATGTGCAAAAATCTTTTTTCGTCTAATTGCCTTTTTAACTCATTTTTAGAAAACACTTTCTCTTTCTCTTCATTCAATGAGTAGATGCTACTCCGTGTTATTCGGCGCACATATTACTATTTATTTATTTATACTTTTATTTTTGATTAATAACATATAGGATTATTATTAATTTATTAAAAAACTTAGTTATTGAATATTATGAAGTGGAAAAAAAAACTGTTATATTTACTTTATGATAGCGAAAAAAAAAATATTAAAATAAAATGTTATCTATTTTAACGCGTTTCTTTTTTTCTTAATAAATATCCATCCATTTCAGTGATTTTTAGGGTGAAGTTTGATTATATGAAAACTAGCGGCGGCGCCCGCCTTCGGCTGTCTTCGCGCCTAGCCAGTGAGGCTTTGACCCCTTGGATCCCGCCAGCTGGCTCAAGCCCGCCTGCGGCGGACCCTCGCCTTTTCTTAATTATGAGAAGCCGTGCCAGTGCCGTACGTCTTGGGCGGGCTTCGCGGCTGGGCCCCCTTCAGCTGACTTGGACCGCTTGCGGCGGACTCTCGCCTTTTCTTAATTATGAAAAGAAAATTATTAGCCTACTATTCCAATCCAGTACCTACTTGAGGATTTCTTTACATTCATAGAATACATAAATAGGAGTTTTGGGACCTGAGTATTTTTCCTGGACTCGCCATTACTTCTTCTACGTATAAGACTGCAAATTTCGTATCAAAATTCCAACGGGATGTTGTTCAAACAGAGCGTGACAGACGGACGGACGGACACTCCGCTATATATAATATTTTGTTAACGACTTTTCGAGCGACCATCAACTTAAGCTCTAACAAAATTGTTCCAGTACAAATAATTAATCGCATAAATATTTCTTTTTATAGAGAAATACTCCACAAGTTAAGTGTGTCAATATTCTAGCAACAAAATTAAACTACTAGATGCAATCTTAAATTTTTTATAATCAATCTCACGTTTTCTTGCATTTTTTTGTGTTTGAGTTTAGGGAAGAGTAGCCGGGAGGCTTAAAATTGCAATCTGTGTGCCTAAAGAAAAACTTATTTCTATCTATTATTAATGGAAAGTTTTATTCTTTGTGATTCTTTACATTCTTTAATCGCGAGGAAAGAAATATTAACAAGAATTGTCGAAGAATTTATAAAATTCTTTAATGTAAAAACATTCTAATTCTTGCAAGAAGCACTTGTTGAAAAAATATGAGAATCAAACATATATTTGCAAATAAGTTGGCTCTTATTCACTCAGGGGCTCACTTATTGTGAGTACGTGGATGGCGACCACGAGTTACCCGAGCTAAGACTAATACTCTTTGTGCTAGTCTTCCCCTTCGACAGCCAGCGTCCCAATTAAATATCTAATCTAATATCATGTGCATATAAAAATAAATACAGCCGACTCTCTTTAATTCGAAATTCAAGGAATCACAAGGAAAATTCGAAATATCGAGTTTTTGAATTATCAAGAAGTTTGAAATTTTAAGAAGAAAGAAAAAAAAAATTCGAATTAAGACTTTTTATTATATTTTTGAAAATATGTGCTTGCATAAATAAAAAATAAATTATTTATAGCCTCAAGCAAAAAAAGTAGCTCTTGGACCATGACTCAGTGGTAGAGTTTCTGCTTCTTGTGCTAGAAGTCAAGGGGGTCTCGTGCGACAAAAATTTATTTCATTTGAATTGGCAACCAATCAAATGAAAAATATTAAGGAATAAACATTGCTAGGAAAAATTCAAAATATAAAGAGGTTAAAGTGGCCGAGTTCGAATTATAGAACGTTCTCTACCCCTCTCGTTTCAAAAAATATTTCGAGTTATCGAGTGTATTTAAATACACAGCATTTTTTCGATTTACAGCTAAAGAGTTCGGATTATCGAGAGTTGACTGTATATAAATCGTACCCTATTCAGTTACTTGCGTACCAGAACAAATCTAGAGATTAAATTCAGTGGATATCATTTCATTTGATTTTGGAAGTAAATGAGCTGCTATTTGGAATTCTATTCCTTTTCCAAATACCATGGTATAAAATCGTTTTATTAAAATTTTGCTTGGTTTTTTTATTTTATATAAAAAACATTCTAAATAATATCCGTAATTTTAAAATAGATTTGAATGTCAATTTAAATTGGAATCGGAATGGCTTCCTCTTCTTTGTTCTCATGGCTATCAGGAGCTGAGGCTGCTGCAGCTGCTGCCTCGGCGCATCTTTTCTCATCGGCGGGTACATCAGGTGGTCCAAAATCTTTACCCTCTTCAGGTTCATAATGGCATTGAAATGCCTCCATCCCCTCCTCTTCTTGATCTTCTAATTGAGAGATTCGTAAATCTAATTCATCCTTAAGCATTCCTTGTGACATGAAATAATTTCTTAAGTTATTTCTTGCTTCTGGTGTGAATTTATCCTGGTTATCCTCCATATAACGATAAACGAACAGATCAGCTCCAGTGATAATAAAACGATGTTTGAAGACTTCAATTATCGCTCCTGAAAAAAATAAATTTAATGGCGGTTATTCTTTCTTGATGGCTGAGAAGTTTTCGCAAAGTGCGGATGCCTGATGAATGTAAGTACACGATTATTTTTATTAAAAGGTAGACATTTTGGCATTAGCCGTGGTTTAATTTTAGTAATTAATAAAATAATACAAAAAATATTACTAATTAAAATTTTTTTGTTTGGGCTTATATTAATGCCAAGGGCGTAATTAAGGGGGGAGGGGGCCCGGGCACACCTCCCAAAATTTGCCAAATCCACATACTTATATGGCCAATATCTATATTTTTGTTTGGTAAAGTGCGTCGCATATATAAAAGAAATAAATTAGCATATTAGCATTTTTTTAAATAAAACTTTTAGAGAGAGCCCTGGATTAAAAAAAAAAATTTAATGGAAATTTGTCTTTGAGAGGAGAGTTGAGGCCCCTCGAGGCTCAAGTATATCCGGTGATTTAAAATTTTTTTTACGTATGTGGGGGGGGGGGGGGGGTTCCTAGTTCGGGACTCCTCCTGAAAAAAAATTTGATTATTCTACCCTGATTGATGCCAATCTGTTTTTGTTGCGATATATACGTCTTTCGCACTCTTCAAGGATAACAAATAATCGATATTAACATTTGTTCGGTAAATTTATTTTCCATTTTCGTTAATAAAATAAAATTACAGAACTGTAAATATTGACTCTTTGCTTTCTTTGAAGAAACGCGCAGGTTTGCTAAAGTAGGTAATAAAAAACATTTGATTTTATTTTCAACTGACTTTTCTCGGGAATCCGATTCTTATTAAATACATTTTTTTATTCGAATCATTTTCACTAGCTGTATCTAACATACGCACTTGAGTACTTTATTTGTCCAGATGGTTATGCAGGTTTTTAATAATTTATTTTTTTAATAATTTATTAGAAGTAAAGAGAAATAAAACCAGCAATCCCCCTCCCCCATTGGTAAATTTGGGATTGACACCTTGGACCAATAGTAGCGCTCAAAAATGAACTTTGTTTCTACTATTGAGCATTAACGAGCCTCAGGGCCTTGCTTAAAATTTTATAAACAAAATAGCCAAAAAAATAAACACATAGGGGTCTACTATAATATAATTTGTCGACATAAGGACTTTATTATTGACAGTATGGTGAAGGTGGGCTTTGTTCAATTCAAAAATTAAAAGTGTTGTTTAGAACATGGAATAATTAATAAAATTAATATTATGGCTCGTTAAGGACCAATATTATAAACAAAAGTCCCTTTTGAATTAGGTCCAACTTTTCGAGTATTATTTTTAACATTTATATTAATCCTCGGCGCTTCCGCGATTTTATATATTAATGATTAAATTACCAATCCAGAAATCGCCAGGCGTATAATATTCAGGATCATTCGGGTCAGTTCCCGGCTTTGGAACCGGCATATAAGAAAGAAAAGTTCCACCGACAATTCCTGAATTGCGTATTGGAGGTTCAACGATTTTCATTTCTGCTTTAGCCAACGAATAGCAAATAACAAATCTTCGAATTTCATCTTCCGGATGGACCCATTGCATCACAGCTTCATATCGTAAAAACTGCAAAAATTAAAAAGGGGTGAAACAAAAAATTGTATAAATTAATATAGATCTATCTTAGAATGAAAAAAAATTTATTGTACACTTGGCAAATTGTTAGGAATTTTTGGCATCCTCCCATATCTCTAAAAAATCTCTTCTCTACGCCCCTGTAAATAATAACTCTTACCTTATTCATATTGCACATGAATCTAATGACATCTTTTCTCGGCGCTTTTGGAAGTAACGAGATACAATTTTGAAGAGAATCGTAAACAGAACCAAATCCATTATGGGGTGGGTAAAACTAAAAAATGTATTATTTTATTTTTCATATAAAAAAAGATTGATTTTGAAATTATTCATGTGTTAAACATACTCTTTGCGTAACGATATCCTTCTTATCAAAGATTTTAATCCGCTCCGGTTGTTCCATGTTCAGTGCTATTTTGTAATAATTTCTAGTGAATTTATCGCAATCGTAGATAAAAAATCTATTTTAAATAAAGAAAAAAATTAATCATTTTCTTAAACAATAAAGACTAATTATTTTAGTAATACTAAGGCACATTGCACATTTATATATTTTCGAGATGCGTTTGTGTTGGGCATACCCTCCTGGATTCGAACCAAGACTCCCCGCTTTCGTGCCCAACCTTTTCCCTAGGTCATAGATTAAAAAGAATTCCTAGTTCAAATTCATTGCTATAGAGAGATGTGAAGGTGAATAGTTGGGATAAGAATTTTCGAACTGTTTTAAGGCCAAAATGTTGATCGGGATGTAGACCAAAAAATTTTCCATTAAAACAAAGTCGATCGCTAAGTGCATGATAATTACCTGCGTCCAAGAATGAAAATAGTATCTCCAACTTTGAAATCCTTAGGAGTATAATATTCCACAACCTCTTCATCACCTGTTTCCATACATCCAAGTGGAAAATCAACTGGAAAATAAGCAATTAATTTATCTCTTGGTAAATCATATTTTGAATGAATAAATAATCTTAAAAGTGTAGCACCATTTCTTACCTGGAATATCGGTCCAATTCTTGGGGAGTTTCATCTTCTGAAGAAGGATTCTTGATGGCTCTTGATCCGTCTTGTTTAATTTTACTTGAATGGTATCATTGCAGAGAAAATAATAAATAGTGTATGTTTTAATTCCTCCATAAATTGAAGAATCACGATCGTCGTGTACCGCTTCAAATCTACCAAAATTTGTATGTTAGATTTTCAAAGAATATCATGAAAATTTTGAATTTTAATATTATTGGTGTTTGAACCCAGACTTGACCGAGGCAATAGCATGATATCCAATGAATAAAATAACAGAGAGATTAAAAGTAAAAATTAAAGAATAAAATATCTTTTAGAAGACTTGCCTCTCTTTAGTTGGCAGAACAAAATATGGAACTAGAAACAATTTGTTTATTTTTAAAAAATTAATTAGTATTGAAACAAACCTAAGAATCTTGCAATCATATTCCAAAAGTCTTCGTAATTTATCATCAACTTTGGGCGTTTTATGACAACGAGAGGTCACTGGCTTCTTGGTCATAGTATAAGTATCAGGTGGTATGTCTTCTTTCTGGTTCAAGACAATTCCTTGGCTCGTTAAATATTCCTAAAGAGAAGAAAACCTTATATATTCAAATGAGAAAAGGTTATGAATTTAAAGTTGAAACAATAATGTGATAACAATGTGATAATTCTTGTTCTTCTGTGATAGAAAAGCAAGAAATAAATACCATATCCAGTAAAAGATACAATAAAGTCAATTTATTGCGATCATGTCAAAAATTCGATGTCGAGATTTTGATGGATATACATGTTTTGAGGTCCCCTGAGACCAAAAAGGTGGGCCCCGCAAATTGGTCTGTCTGTTGTGTAACGATTTTTAGCATGAATAAATTGAGCTACCTGACTGAAATTATATTTAAGTTAGGTACCCTCAAAATAAGCTTTTGAACAAAATCGACTAAAAAGTACTAGTACTTTACTAATGAACTTTTTAAGTTTTTTCGATTTACTCAATGTTCGCTCCGACGATTTTGATTAAAATTCACAAATCAATTATTTTTAGATGCTCTTTAAAATGCAAATTCTCATTTTGCCATTGAAATCTTTTGAAGCACACTTTACACTTGTACTTCATAGGAAAGATATGATGAATGGTTGCCATGCCATGGTAACAGAATATAGATATTTTCTTTTTAGATTTAAAAATTCATATAAATCAACTATTTTTGATGTCCTTTCTTATGAAATTTTGTATTTATTTAGGATTCTCTTTTGTGTATAAGACATCCAAATATGAGAAATTTTGAAAAATAACCATTGTTTATTGCAAGCACTCAACATTTAAAATACACAGAGCCTATGGAAATTTTGAATCAATTGACTTTTTTATTTTTTACTTATGAAATTCAAGTGGTCAAGTTTGAAACTAAGGTCCTATGGGAAACTAAATTTATCTCGGCACAAAAAATCTGGTGTGGTCAGCACGGTGCACAACTTTCTCTTTTCGAAGGTTAAGAGAAAGTTGTGTGCTGTACGCCAGTCACACCAGATTTTTTACTTTTAATAATTTGTTTTCATTACTACCCTGGTGAACACATCAACATCACAGATATGAAAGACGATGCCATTGAGAGCGACGTCTTGTCCTATATTGAAATCCTTCCAATGCCACACATCTCCAGAAGAGTTCTTGATGATCCGACCTCGCCGAATTAAACGCCCTTGGACGATACCGCTATTCTGTAAATGACAAGAATATCACCAATACACTAATCCTAATAATTATTTTAAAAGAATTTTTACCCTAACAGGAGGCTCCATAACGGTGATGGTATCATCCTCTAGGAAATAGATGATATTAACGTGACGGATCCTGTGATTTTCAAGAGGAGATTCCACGACAGATTGCCTAAAGAAGGCTTTATAAGTGAGAGATTTCTTGTCGTAGAGAACCCAATGAGGCTGAATGGGTGCAGGTGGGTAACCCTTCACCCGACCATAAGTCAGAGTAGTATCGTAGCGAACAGGTTCACTTACGGTATCATACCTGAAAGAATGTTTGCCGTAATTAAACAACTTTGTTCACTATATATGAACTATCAATAATAATAGTTAGAACCGGGATTCCTATGCAATTGCATATTCTAACATGTACCTCACAGAAAACCAATTTTCCATCCGAGTCATGGCCCTTTGACACAATGGTTCAAATTTTATATTGTTTTTCGAGACGCGCGTTTCGAAAATCCGTTAGAAGACGATTCAGTACCGAGTTACTCTAGGCGGCAAGAGATGGCGTTAGTTTTTCCCATATGAAAACAAGGGATTTATTCCAGCCAATTAATTAAGGGTAAAAAAGTAATTATTTTTTAACACAATGATTACTAATTTATTTATCTATAAGATAGAGAGCGAATTTTTTTAAAAATATCTTATTTAATGCGATTAATCTAAAAAAAAAATTTATTATTTCGAAAATTAAAAAAAGGGCTTCTATAAGTTGGAGATATTTTAAACAGGTTTAATTAAAAAAAAAAAAAATTAAGGTCGATTGCTTCAAAATTGTGGCTGAAATCTCCCAAAATTAGCACTCCGAGACGCGCACCTTAACCTCTAGCACCAGAAGCTAATGCTTCAACTCTGGACTAAGAAGAAAAAACAACGTTAGGTCTAACCGCATTTAACAGAAATTAGTTAAATTTTGACTATCCGAGTCTATTATAGGTTTTTTGTTGATATTATCTATTTCAAAATATATCTCAAAATTTTAAGATATTAAAAATAATTAAATTTTCAATTTGTAGCTTTCTACAATTTGTACATAATTACACTGTTAATCCATAATTATTCGATTATTTCTTGTATTCTAACCGAACAGAATCGACGTCCCGGCGTACTTCTCCCAATCCTTGTGCATTTGCAGTCGGTAATGCGAAACCATTTCGGAAATCAAATTTGTGAGAGAGATTAAATCGAGTTACCTGAAAAAAGTAAGAAATAATTTATAATTTTTGCAATTATTTAATAATAATAAATATATAACCAACTGTGGGATTGGAGAAGGAATATCCTGGCAAAAGCGGAAGCCCCTCCATCCTAGAATAACTTTTACAAATCTCCTGAAATTTGACTTGTATATATTTGTTATTATATTAAACAAAACACATATTTGTTTGTTCAATAACAAGAAGTAGGGCCTAATCGCTATGGCAACATTTTATATTAAGGCTGGGGGCACATGGTCGATTTTCAATCGACTTAACTATTTAGATGGGTTGACTTAAAATCGTAATGCATTATCAATCAATTTATACCCAATTGAATTGTTTAGTTGTGTTGTATGCGCACACGGCTTTGACATCGACTCAACTTTTGAATTCCTGCGTAGTACTAAGGGGGAGAGCTTATGGAGAGATTCTTGTGTCCCGTCTGTCTGTCCGTACTCATAATAAGTGCGGCCTGAACCAAGGGCGGATTAAAGGCGATGGGGGCGATCGCCCCCCCCCCGACAAAATTGCATTAATCCGCCCCTGGCCTGAACTAAAGATCGTAGAAAAATAATAATTACATATACGTATTCAGCATAAAAACTGGGTCAGGGAAAAATCATTTCTCTTTTAAAATCTCTCTCTCTCTCTTTCTCTTTTGACTCAACTTTCCAAGTTTATTTTGAATGGGAGTGTAGCTTTTTTTTTTCTTTTTTATTTCAATGCATTTTTACAAATATTTCATTTAGCTTTGCGATATTTTTTTTTTAACTTTTTTTTACTTTCTCTTTTATTAAATAAATATATCTATAATTATAATTTGGATTATTTTTAGCTGGATGGTCCAACTTTATTTAAAAAATTCGTGATTAAATTACAAAACTACTAGTACCTTTTGGCCGATTTTGTTTAAAAGCATATTTTCGCTCTTCTGAGGGATGTCTAACTTAAATATAATAAAATTTTAGCCCCGTAGCAATTCCTTCATACTTTAAATTGAACACAGAGACAGACAGACAGACCATATTGCGAAAACCACTTTGTTTTGGATTCATGGTACCTTAAAACATGTATATCCATCAAAATCTCGACATCGAATTTTTGACATGAATCCTATATACCTATAGTTTCCTATACTTTCTCTATATATTAACATATATAGAGGTAAGAGAAAGTAAAAAATTGTCCTGATTTTCAAGTGATTAAAATAATATTTATTTAATTAATAAAAGCAAAAAAATTTTTAATAATTGTGCTTTGCTATTTACGATTTGACTAGAAAATATATTTGAGAAATAGATATTTCAACAAGTAATTAAGAAAGGAAATTTGGTTTATTAAGACAATAATAAAAAAAATTTATTCAATATCAATTTAAATTGCCATATGTAGTTGTTAAATTATTAAAGTTGAATAAGATATTTAAATTAGCCAAAAAATAGGTATAGTCCTTATAATAAAATTGAAAAAAATAGATATTTAATAATAATTAATTATATGTTCTTTTGTTTCAGCATTTCTTGATGTGTTTGGCAACGAGTCAAAGTCAGCTAAAAAGAAATCAACATGCAAATGAGGGAGAAAGAAGCGAAATCTAAACACGTATCTTTGTTATATAAGCATCGACCTTGTCGCTCGAGCATCCCCATCTCATCATTCCGAGACTAGGTAAGACCTGACAATCAAATTTTTTCAATTTACCTCATCATTTCCTGGGAAAGGTCATTCTCTCTCTTTTAAAATCTCTTATAGGCCAAAAGAAATCCTCCCTCATTTTATGATACTTGATTATCATTTCTATAGAAGTCTCTCTCTCTCCCCCTTTGATTTTTATCATTATTATTACCAAATTATTTCAATAACAAATCAACTTTCTTGATTATGAAAAAATATAAAATTCAAAAATTTCTTCTTACAATTTCTAATTCTCTATGAGAATATTCTAACTTAGAATAATAATAGAAAAATTATCTCCTTTCTATATTAGGTCTATAGAAATGATTGGTAGGGCAATGAGTAAATTCTTTCTATTCGGGGGGTGTGTTTTAAGTTAAGGGTGGGTAAATAAAGAGAGTCTTTTAAAAAGTATTTCACTTCGTATTTATCCCTAATAAATTAATAACACTTGAAAGTATTTCATTTTATTAGGGGGTGAGTTTTAATGGTGGATAAATAAAGGGAGTCTTTTAATAGTTATTTAATTTCGAATTAATTCCCAACTGATAAAACCCCGTTAGTTTGCAAGTGAATGGAATTTTTATAAATAGAGAATTTATTTTTTTTTTTTTGGATGCTCAGAGAGCAATGCGTTCTTTCTATCGATCGATGTCTGCTTGGTTGATGGCTGCCTGCCTGTCAGGCGGTTTGTTTAGATGAATTTGAGTCGAGACATGAGTCAGTCGTTTGGGCTTCTTTCTCAATCTCTCTCTCGTGTGTTTAGTTTTTTTTTATATTGTGTTATTTGTGCAAATAAGAGGTTCATCCCCCAACTCATTTACTCCCCGTCTGGTCATCATATTATTACGGTAATGATTCTTTTCATATCTCATTTGCATAATGAATTAAATTTCTGTTTTCAATTTTTTTTTTCTCTTAAAATATACTTATAAAATTATCCAATTTTTAAATACAACACTATGATGAAGGTGTAAATCACCCCTTCTAATAGTATTTTTCTTTAAAAATGAAATTTAAAATAGAAAATTTTGTAAAATCATTCTCGTCAGTGGTATAGTAATAATTGTGATTTTTAGCGGTGGAATTTTTTCTTCACTGTCTGAATGCATTCTTTTCTTAAACAGTTTCCCCACTCGCCCCCTCTAATTATAAGTTTAAACAATTCAGATGATTTTTACTTTCTCTTACCCTATATATGAAATATATATAGAAAGAAAGTATTGTTTGTTTATTAATTTTTTTAGATTTTTACTCTTTGATTGGTTATGTAATGTAGAAATAGGGGTGTTTTTTCTGAAGGTGGTGGGTTAAAATAGCCATTGCTTCAAATAAATTATATAAAATTATTTCTCATTTAATTCAGGGAAGAGACAATTTCAAAATATCTTAATTTTTCTAAAAAAACATCTCCATTCTTCATCCCTTATCAATTAATAATTAAAAATGTCGAGAGGGATGAATATATTCATCTGTTTTTTTTTTTTTTTCTATTAAAATTTTCCATAAAAATCATTAAATTTTCTTTTTAAAAGGCAATATTTGTTAAAAAAATAAATAAATAAATAAATAAAAATACCAAAAAGAAACAAACCCTTATAGAGCGGGCGCTGGAGGTAGTTGAGTATGCAAAATTTGAGGACCGAATTCTGACAATGGATTTGGGCTAAGAATAGCTCCCAGAATAAGGATCCGGATCTTGCCGGGGCAATTTTTAGTCCAATTTTTTTTTTACCCCCACCCCATAGGAAATCAATGGAGTGCATGCTAAGATGATGTGAAGATTTGCAATTATGGTCAAATTCGAGTACTTAAAACCTCAAACAATGAAAAAACTGTCTTGTCAGCAACTGAGGGGATCCTCTAGAGTCCCCTGAGAAGTACTATCTTGCCACCAGTTGTGGTGGTCCCCTCTAACCCCTTCACCTCTTTTATCTCTCTCTTTGTTATAAATTTAAATATACGGCTTTAACATCATGCCAAATTGTGGGGACCGGCAATTATGTTCATAATCCACTAGCTGGTATCCCAATCAATGAAAAATACTATCTTGCCGCCAACTGCGGTGGTCCCCTCTAACCCCTTCAACTCTTTTCTCTCCCTTTATTATACATTTAGATGTACTGTCTTAAAACCATGCCAAATTGTGGGGACCGGCAATTATGCTCATAATCTACTACCTGGTGTATTTATAATAAAGGGAGATAAAAGAGGTGAAGGGGTTAGAGGGGACCACCGCAGTTGGCGGCAAGATAGTACTTTTCATTGATTGGGATACCAGCTAGTGGATTATGAACATAATTGCCGGTCCCCACAATTTGGCATGATGTTAAAGCCGTATATTTAAATTTATAACAAAGAGAGAGATAAAAGAGGTGAAGGGGTTAGAGGGGACCACCGCAGTTGGCGGCAAGATAGTACTTCTCAGGGGACTCTAGAGGATCCCCTCAGTTGCTGACAAGACAGTTTTTTCATTGTTTGAGGTTTTAAGTACTCGAATTTGACCATAATTGCAAATCTTCACATCATCTTAGCATGCACTCCATTGATTTCCTATGGGGTGGGGGTAAAAAAAAAAATTGGACTAAAAATTGCCCCGGCAAGATCCGGATCCTTATTCTGGGAGCTATTCTTAGCCCAAATCCATTGTCAGAATTCGGTCCTCAAATTTTGCATACTCAACTACCTCCAGCGCTTGGTCTATTAAGAAAATTGGACAAAAAAGAATTATACCTTTAAAATTAGAAAAAAATCAAGTACTTAATTTAAAAAAAAAATATTTTTTAATAATCCGTTATCTGAATGAATTGAGGGAAAAATTGTAATTAAAATTATATTAATTCCCCATTTGAAGCTAATCTAAATATTCGATAAACATACTAATATACTTTTATAATGAATATTTAAAGATGAGAAAGGAAAGGATTAAGGGAAAATAAAACAATTATTTAATAAAATAATCTTTATTGAATATTTAAAATATGATGATAGAAGAGGATTAAAAAAAAAATTATTTCTTTGTTTCAGAAGAGAGCAAATGCATCTGCGTCAAAAGCAAAAGGCCCAGTCGATTGAACTCATCTCTTTGCAAAGTGCCTCTTCTCCAGTGCGATTCTGTTTGGGAAAATAAAACGTCTTACGCACACCTCTCCCCACAATTAAAAGGTATTTATAATTTGCATATTTCTTTTGAAGAAAGGGTTAACATTTTATTTTCATATTTTCTTTCTTAAAGCATATTTATAAAATTATCCTTTGTCTTAAAACTTGAAACCAGAGGGTGTAAAAGGGTGTACATCTTTAATATCATTAATATTTTTCCCTTAAAAATAAGGGTAAAAAAATTGTTTTTCAATATTATTTTTTATTTTTTTTTGTAAACTCTCTATGTCTACACCCAGGGCCGCAGACAGGGGGGGCAGGGGGGCTATATCCCCGGGGCCCGGGCCCTCCGAAGGGGCCCGGGCCCATTGCGCTCCCGCCTTAAAATTCTAATAAAAAATAATTTTCATGGTTAAAATTTCAATTAAAAATAAAATCATTTTCTTGAAATTTTTTTTCTTCAGGGGGCCCGGGCCCCTTAAGCTCAAATCTTAAAATTTCAATTAAAAATAAAATCATTTTCTTGAAATTTTTTTCTTCAGGGGCCCGGGCCCCTTAAGCTCAAATCTTAAAATTTCAAGTAAAAAAAATCATTTTCTTGAATTTTTTTCCTCAGGGGGCCCGGGCCCTTTAAACTCAAATCAAGTTTGATCTTTTTCACGATAGCTAAAAACGCAGATTTCACTGTCTAATTTTCAAAAAAATTTTCTCTACTCCCAGATTCCCCCGGAAATCCTCTGTCCAGATCTGGCCTCGATAAATTAAAACTTTGTTTAGCAAATTAAAAAACCGCCACCACGCTGTCTTTTCGGCAAGGATGTAGGGAGGAAAAACAAAAACAAGATTCTTTTATTTTTCCCCAATTGAGTTTTATTCCTGATATTTTAAAGGCACAAAGGCTCTTCTTCTTCAGAGGAAACTGAAAAATTCATAATGTTAACAAAAATATCTATAATAGTTTACAATTTCAACTTAGGGTAAAGACATTGTTGTACCTCATATTACACTCCGTTAACATTACAATTACAGCCAAGGTTTTTTTGCATCAAGAAAGCCATTTGACCTCGATACCGTTAGAGAGCATTCTAATTTTATAAACTCTATTACAATTCACATTGAAATAAAGAAATATTATAAATGAATTGTAATAGAGTTTACAAAATTAGAATGCTCTCTAACGTTATCGAGGTCAAATGGCTTTCTTGATGCAAAAAACCTTGGCTGTAATTGTAATGATAACGGAGTGTAATATGAGGTACAACAATGTCTTTACCCTAAGTTGAAATTGTAAACTATTATAGATATTTTTGTTAACATTATGAATTTTTCAGTTTCCTCTGAAGAAGAAGAGCCTTTGTGCCTTTGAAATATCAGGAATAAAACTCAATTGGGGAAAAATAAAAGAATCTTGTTTTTTGTTTTTCCTCCCTACATCCTTGCCGAAAAGACAGCGTGGTGGCGGTTTTTTAATTGTATGTTTCTCGGCATCACTCATCAATCTTTGTTTAGCAAATTTTGAAAAATTTTTAAATAACTTTATTTAAATAAATATTGTAAGCTATGTATAACTTTCAAAAGTTGTGTCAAAAACTGTAAAAAAATTGTTGGCATGAAAGCCACAATAGCTTTTTACATACTAAAAAAAACCTTGAGTTTTTTTTTTTTTTTTTTTGGGGGGGGCCCGTATTAGTAAGTAGCCCCGGGGCCCGTCAAGTCTGTCTCCGGCCCTGTCTACACCCAAACACACACGTAATAATAATTTTTATTTTTTACAGGGGTGAGAATCGCTAGAGGTTGACTTCTCCCTTCATCCCCGACCTTGTCGTTTGGGCACCCCAACTTAGCGCACTTCGAGGCCTTATCTCTCTGTACTTAACTGTTAGTAAGTCCTCAAATTTTTTCAATTTATTATTATAGTTCATATCACAAATATTACATTTTCTTGTACAGGTCTCTCTTTTTTAAAATCTCTCTTTCTCTCTTTTGGCTCAGCTTCCAAAAGTTTATTTTTAATGGGACTGTACCTTTTTTTTTTTTTAAATATTTTGTTTAACTATAAAATTTAAAAATTCCTATAACTTCTCTTTATCTTTTAGCGTTCTAACATGGAATAATATTTTTAATTAACCCTTGTATATAATATTCCTCCTCCTTTCTCCTTTGTTATTTTTTTTTTTTTTTTTTTTTTTTTTATTAAACATTCACACTTTTTTCTCATTCGCACTCACACTCACACACACATTCACACAGTATTTTCGGCAACTTAGGCCATTTAAGACTTTAGACGATAACCGTTGTAATATATATTATCTATTGTGGGTTGAGGCATTTCTATTTAAGCCATCTGGTATCCAAATGGCTTAAATAAAATCATCGGACTGCCTGGGTCCGAACCCGCGACGTTTGGTATAGGAGGTAGGCAAGCTACCTACTACGCCACACCCGGGGGCTCCTTTGTTATTTATTAATAAGAGGAAGCTTTAAAAAGCTTAAGGGTTAAGGGTATGTGATTAAAGTACAGTGACGGCGCTACGGGGGGGCTAGGGGGGGCATGCGCCCCCCGGCAAGGATCTCTGCCCCCCTGGATGCCCCCCCAATTAGCTCGAAAACCAAATAAAAAAAAAATTTCTAAAATTATTCACTTTTCCTTAAAAAAATGTAATTCAAGTTTTAAGCTTTTTATTTCAAGAAAGATTATTTTTTTTAATTCTTTATTTTAATAAATAAATTTAGTTACTCTCAAGTTTTTGTCAAGTAAATATCTTTCTTTTGTGCCATTATAATGTCATCTAAAATAAAAAATATCCGATAACTTTACCAATCGAATTGAAATAAATAGAGACGAGGTCTAAATGGCCTTCGATGCCGAAAAAGACCTAAATTAAAAAAAAAAAAAAAACTTTATTGAGCCCCAATCTAAAAAAAAAATTTCTTTTTCGAGTACAAATGTAGTAACATTTTCTCATGTTTATAAATTTTACATCTTGAATTCGAATTCTAATGTTCCGTACTGTTGGAAACTAAATAAGCCTATGTAGACTAGAGTCCGCCCGAAACAAGATTTTGAGCCGAAACCGAAAATTCGCTTCAATTTTAGTTTCGACCGAAATCGAAACTTGTTTAAAACTTTTTCTTAAAATTTCCCATTCAAAATTCATCTTTTTTTTTTAGTAAAATTTCCAATTTTTGCTCTTGCGAAAATCATTTGATCTTTTTTTTTAAGTGCGAATTTCACTCGACGTTTTTTTTTTTTAGTATACGAGCATAATCCCATCTTTTCAAACTCAGATTTCGGGCAGGACGAAGTTTCGGCTAAAATTTGGCCGAAACTGGCCGAATCCGAAACTTATGTCGGTTCCTAAGGTCACACAAAAAATCTGGTGCCATAAGTCACACCAAATTTTTTGTTTCTCTGTTGATGTAGCCTATATATTAATTGACTACCCCCCTGTTGATAAGTTTGCCCCACCCCTGCCCCCCCCCCCACTGAGAATAAGCTAGCGCCGTCACTGTTAAAGTAATATCTTTTAACATGGGCGTAGCCAGACTTCTTGTTAGGGGAGGGGGAGGCCAACCCCTCGTTAGGGCGAAAGAGAGGGGGTTTGCAATTAATATATACATAGACTATTAATTATTTATTTAAATAAAAAAAAAATTAAATTAATGTAGTGAATTGGGGTGTTAAAAAAATTTCCAATGGGAAAAATATATATAGGCTATATATATATATTTTTTTTTTTATTTTTAGGATCAGCCAGGGGGGCAACGCCCCTGCCTCCCCCTGGCTACGCCCATGTCTTTTAAAATTAACTAAAATTTCCAATTTTTTCTAATATATAAATATATATTGAGGTGAGAAGTATTTTTAATTTTATTATTTTGTTCTAATAGAAGAATGTAACCAAAACAAGTTGTATTAAAGTTTATACAGGAATCCAGTGGCGTACCGAGGGGGGGGGGCGAGGGGGGCGGTCCGCCCCAGGCCCCGAGCCTGCATAGGCCCCCATATATTTATAAAAAAAAAATTTAATGAAAATTTCTCTTTGAGAGGCCCCGGGGCCCTCAGGACTCAAGTAAAAATGGGAAAATTTAGATAAAAAAAACAAAATTTAATAAAAATTTCCCTTTGAGAAGCCCCGGGGCCCTCAGGGCTCAAATAAAAACAAAATTTAATGAAAATTTCTCTTTGAGAGGCCCCGGGGCCCTCAGGGGCTCATGTAAAAACAAAATTTAATAAAAATTTCTCTTTGAGAGGCCCCGGGGCCCTTGGGGCTCAAGTAAAAACAAAATTTAATAAAAATTTCCCTTTGATAGGCCCCGGGGCCCTCAGGGCTCAAGTAAAAACAAAATTTAATAAAAATTTCCCTTTGAGAGGCCCCAGGGCCCTTGGGGTTCAGGGATATACGGTATTTTAAAATTACTTTTTGTGTATGGAGGAGAGGGATATTTAAAGATGAGCAATCCCCCCAAAAAAAAAATTCAATATAAGGCCCCCTCTTCTAGAGCCGCCCCAGGCCCCCAACTGCCTCGGTACGCCTCTGCAGGAATCAGTTGGTTGAGCTCCTTCCTCTCTATCTATCTATAAAGTAGACCTAGTTTTCTATTTATTGAGTGAGAATAAATTGTTACACACACCTATCTCATCTCTCTATAATTATTATTTGCATATTTCATTTTCATAAATTCAAAAAAGGGTTAAAATTTTATTTTTCTATTTTATACTTAGAGATTTATCCTTTTTTTTATTTAGAATCTTTTATTATTAAAAATTATCTTAAAGAATTCATTAAATAACTAATAAAAAAAGATAGATTTTTAATAACCCTATCAAATTTAATTATGTTTAAAGCATCTGCATGTTTAAATTCATTCTCGTTTTGGGCCATAGCACAGTGGTAGAGTATCCCCCTCTTGTGCTAGGGGGTTTAAGTAATATCCCGTGGGCTAATTAGGATAGAATAATGACATGTGCCTTGAATTCTAATTATAAAGCGAGATAGATTGAATTGTATCATCTGTCAAAGTTCCTCAGCATAAATCCGTTCATATTTTTAATTTCACTATTATTTGTCATTAACGATTATATAAAATTATATTTAACAAATCTCTAAGTATTTTTAGTCAAATCCGAATTGAGGTATTGAATATGAATATCTTATTTAAATGAATAGATCTCGAAAATTATTGAAATAAAATGAAATACAGGGTGTCGGAGTTATCAAAAGAAATTTCAATTACTCGATTTTCTGTTTTACAGAATTTAACTGTTTAAAGATATTGCATCCTCCTTAGCTATTTATTCAACAAGGGATGATTTTAAGGGTGTTATGGCCTTTTTAAGTATTTTAAAAATAATTTAATTTCCCATTTTGGCCATGTTTTCAGTTCTAAGATTTGTTAAAAAAAAAAAAAAAAAAATACCAAAAAGAAACAAAACCCTTAAGAAAATTGAACAAAATTATATCAAATTATACTTTTCAAATTAGAAAAAAATCAAGTACTTAATTTAAAAAAAAAAATAAATTATTTTTTAATAATCCGTTATCTGAATGAATTGAGGGAAAAATTCTAATTAAAATTATATTAATTCCCCATTTGAAGCTAATCTAAATATTCGATAAACATACTAATATACTTTTATAATGAATATTTAAAGATGAGAAAGGAAAGGATTAAGGGAAAATAAAACAATTATTTAATCAAATAATCTTTATTGAATATTTAAAATATGATGATAGAAGAGGATTAAAAAAAAAATTATTTCTTTGTTTCAGAAGAGAGCAAATGCATCTGCGTCAAAAGCAAAAGGCCCAGTCGATTGAACTCATCTCTCTGCAAAGTGCCTCTTCTCCAGTGCGATTCTGTTTGTGAAAATAAAACGTCTCACACACACCTCTCACCACAATTAAAAGGTATTTATAATTTTTTTTTTTTTTCTTAAAACATATTTATAAAATTATCCTTTGACTTAAAACTTGAAACCAGAGGGTGTAAAAGGGTGTACATCTTTAATCTCTCCATATATTTCATATATATTAATATCATATATATTAATTAAGTAAGTCTTTTAAAAATTATTTAATTCCGATTATAAATAAATAGTAAAAAGAACCATAGGAAGTATTTTCTCTCCG
>JAKCPI010020956.1:0-14639 GCA_023213315.1 Euborellia annulipes
AAAATTTAGCAATAGGAACTAAAAATACTAAGACAAAAAAATTAAAAAAAAAATTTTTTGTTTTCTTGTATTTACCCAATCGCAACTTTTTCGCACTATCGAAATTCTGAATTGACTTTTTCGATCCTCCCCAATGTGCACAGACTTATATTTCAATAAATATGTCAACTTTGTGCCTCTATTATATTTAGCTTATAACAACTGAAGATGGACAAATAAAATTTTATTCCTTCTGCATTTGGCAATCTCCGTTTTTTCTGCTCTAGTATTTGCCCTTCCCATCAACTTCTCCGAACATGATCTCATTTGAAAATTATTTGTTTATTTAATTAATTTTTTTCCGTACTCTTTTCTGAAATCATAGCGATAATTTCCTTCTCATTTTATACATGGTGATTACAATTTTGTATTAAATTTAATTATTATTTAACTTTCGAGAGAGAATTAAAATTTATATTTGCTGGTCATTGGTTGCCTCTTGTGCAAGCCCTTATTAATATGGAATGGCATTATCATTAATATTCAAACAAAATAAGCCGAAATTGCTAATGTAATAATCTTTGAGAATAATCCCATTTAGGATTTATCAAATACAGTACAAAATAATTATATCAATAAAATTTAAATGGAGTAATGAAAATAGGGTTTTTATTAAGGTGTAGCTAAATTATTAATAATTAGAAGCAAAGTATTTTTTATGTATATAACAAAAAATTTGAAGGTCTTAAAAAAGTAGTATTATTTGAAGAAAAGTTGCTATTGATGTTTGAAACTCTAATAGGAAAGGGAAGTACTGAAGCACCAAAAACAAAGCATGTGGATGCCAAATTCCTCAAAGGGGACTTCGGGCGAAATTTTATTTTTCCATCCTCCATAGGCTTATATAAGCTATAAATATAATTAGGCACAAAGATGTAATATTCATTGATGTACAAAAGTTCATGCACATAAAAACGTAAGTAATTAAGGCAATGTGAGTGTGTATTCGAGAATGAAATAGTATTTAATTAAAGGTGTACTTTAATCTAGATAAATATTTTTTTTTTTTTTTCAATAAGTAAAATTCAATTGACCTAGAGAAGAATTTAAGAAATCGTGGGAAATATATTTAAAATAATTTAAGAGGAAAAACAAAGGGAAAAGATTAAAATGAATTAAAGATAATCGAGATAATTTAACGAGTAGAGGTTTGACAACGAAGAGAAACGAAAAGTAAAAGCAACCAGGATTCTTCCTTAGAATCAGTGGCGTCAATTCAACTTTTTCCTGGGGGAGGCAAACATTGTTTTTTTCTTAAAATTTCCTTACGAATAGGTATACAGTACTCAAATTTGGCCAAAAGATAATTGTATAATTTTGTACAGTTTCTATACTCGTAGATATATTTTGAAGTATTTTTTTTTAGAATAATATACAATTTTATAAAAATCAGAGCTCTTAGGGGGGTGGTGGCAAATGCCCCTGCCCCCCCTCCCAAATGACGGCACTGCTTAGAATCAAAAACAAACAGAAAATTTCCTTTTATAAAAAAAAAGTTATTTGTCTCTGAAATCTCCTCCCCCCAAAAAATCTAGATATACTACCGTTTAAAAATAATACTATTTTATTTTTATATATACTCGATTTATTTAAAGGAATCCAAAAGAATCAATCAATATTCCTATCGACATTTCCGGGGCTTTCTGATACTTGGGTATATTACAATTATATACTAGCGATTGCAGGAAGCATGTATTCATTTAAGGGTCTATGACCTGAAGATAGGCAATGTAAGTCTGGGCCCAAAATATAGAAAGAGGCAAAACAAAATACCCAATTTTCTTCTAGCTTTAAGAGAGAAGGAAAGAAACGACCAAGGCTAGAATTTGAATTAATTACTCTTATGTTGGAAACAGCAAAAGTTAATTTCTAATAGCCAATAGCTTGAAGGTTTACTTTTTTGTTATTCTGATCTTCCGAAGATCATCGAATTTTTGACATGAATCCAATACTTTCTCTCTATATATATTAACATAGAGGTAAGAGAAAGTAAAAAAGAATTTTGGCGAAATGACATTTTTGTAATCTACTTCATTTTCAATGCTCTAATCGTTTCATGTAGAATCTTGCGACACTTTGATTAAAAGTCGATAGTTACTGTGTTTTACCAGGGCCCAAAGTGCATTTGCAAGATAAATATAAAGACTATCGTTTGAGTTTCGCTTTTACTTGTACCCAGAAAAAAACAAGATATTATTGGAGAATACGTTTTCAAAAAGAAAATGAAAGCAAGCTCCGTTTATGGCTGGCTAAAATATTCAAATGAAACAATATGATGACACACACCCTTTTTGTTTAAAGGGAACTGAATCATCAAAGGGATTTTGTTGTTGTTATTCAAAGGAAAAATCATCGGCACAATGATAGAAAAAGAATAAAAACACGAATATTTTAATTAGTCTTTAGAGCAGTGGTTCCCAACCGGTGTGCCCGGGCACCCAAGGGTGCCGCGAGAATGCCTAAGGGGTGCCGCGAGATATTTAGATAAAAAAAAAATAAAAATAAAGAGGCGGAAAAAATAAAGTTTTGCTAAAAAAAAAGGTCAAATGATTAAAATGGAAGCGATAAAACTTTCCGCAGGTCGGAAAAAATTAAGCTTTGCCAAAAAAGGTCAAATGATTTTCACGCAAGGGAAAAAAATTTGCCCCAGGGCGGAAAAAATTTTATTTTGATAGGGAAAAAAAGAAAGGGTGCCGCTAGTGTGTAATATTATTCCCAACGCACCTTTGGGGTGCCGTGGACCTCAAAAGGTTGGGAAACGCTGCTTTAGAGTATAGTACCTACTAGATACTGAATAATAAAGAAAATTATTCAAAGATAAAATGAATTAATTTTACTTTCTCTTACCACTATATATGTTAATATATATAGAGAGAAAGAATAGGTCGAGATTTTGACGGATATACACGTTTTGAGGTCCCCTGAATCCAAAAAAAGTGGTTTTTATAACATGGTCTGTCTGTCTGTGTGTGTATGAAAAAAAAATCTCAAGAACGAAAAGAGCTAGGAAGTTGAAATTTTATATTTAAGTTATGTACCCCCCTAAGTCATAACACGAAGCTTTTGAATAAAATTGCCCAAAGAGAACTAGTACTGACGCACTTTTTCAGTTTTTTTTTTCGATTTACTCAAAATTCGCTCCAACGATTTTGATTAAAAATCAATTATTTTTTAGATGCTCTTTAAAATGTATGGCGAACTACCATTATCTTAGGACACCGGCCCGAGTCCAGGGATCGCAATTTAGCCTAATCATAAATACACTAATCTCGCAAATTTGCTATTGTAAATAATGTTTGGGTAACAAACAAATCATATCTCTGGAACCATCGACTACGGAAGGAACTTTATATATTTATAGGCAAAGAGGTAAAAAAAAAATATTAAAAATTGGAAGGGGGTTTTAATAAGAATGTGAGAAATTTCGCAGGCCCAATATTACTTATAGGCTAATCACGATTTTTTCAGCTTCCCGTGGACCACATCTTTTGAAATTAAGTAGCAACCAGTGGCGTAGCGAGCTTAACTCGCAGCCGGGGCACTATACCTCCACCCCATTCGAAAACCATATAATATTATATGTAAAATATACTCTCAAATTAATATACCAGGTATATATTAAAATATATTTTCTAGCTATCAATTATAATAAAAATAAAAATTATCCAGCAATTTTTTTTGTTTTGCGGACGAATTGGCGCCCCTTTGTGAGTAGCGCCCGGGGCATGATGACCCCCCTTGCCTCCCCCCTCGCTACGCCACTGGTAGCAACTAGGCAATCGCCTGAAATCTTACCCCTTATCTACCTAAGAAGGAGAAGGGTAATTAGAGGTCCTGAATTATATATTTTTCGGTATGCCTATAATTTTGATACTATCATTTTGAGGTAAATGGAACTCGAATTTATCCGCTTAGCATAGGCCCGATGGAAACAATATTTCAAAAACCAAACAAAATTTTTAATTTATTTTTTAATATGCAATTTAAAGGAAGCCATTAATTTAGAAGTCGCTTAATCAAAATATTGTATACTAGTGTAATTGTTTAATGTGTATTATTATTATCTAATACTATGTTCATTGAATATAATTCATTATTTTAACAGTAGAGTTGTTTAAATGTGTAATTAAATTCCCATTAGAATATTATCTTATTTTTTTTTATAATAAGAATGTGAGAAATTTTGCAAGTTATTTACTTAGTTAATAAATATTTCGTTTTCACTTTCTAGTAAAGAAGAGAAAAAAAAACGCGTGAAGGAATTATTTTATATATTTCAAAGGTAAATTCAAGGCCAAGTTTAACTTAAATATCAGGTAAAAAAAAAAATAATAATTTGTAAATTAATGTGAATTTCCTTAATATATAATTTATCTCACAACATGACTATGATTTATTATCAAAATAAAGGATCTCCTTCCAATAAAAGGTTTATCTACTCTATGGGTAGGTATTTGAAGCCAGAAAGCAAAATCGACGTGATAATCATCTTCAAAAGACCACTATGCAAATTCAAAGCATAAATTACAAACAGAACACGAACAAAACTTGGTTATTAAGTTCATGGACGAAATTTATAAAAGATTAATATAATAATATAATATTTATATAAGTAATCGATTTTTTTTTTCTTAAAGTTTGATTAAAATTGAATTAAAGAATCATTATTACTTTCTCTTACCTATGTTTATATGTAATATATATATAGAGAGAAAGTATTGGATTCATGTCAAAAATTCGATGTCGAGATTTTGATGGATCTTCACGTTTTGAGGTCCCCTGAATCCAAAAAAGTGGTTTTCGCGACATGGTATGTCTGTGTGTGTGTGTGTGTGTGTGTGTGTGTCTGTGTGTGTGTCTGTGTGTGTGTGTGTCTGTGAACAAAATATCTCAAGAACGAAAAGAGCTAGGAAGTTGAAATTTTATATTTAAGTTAGGCACCCCCCATGGGACGTGACACGAAGCTTTTGAACAAAATCGACCAAAAAGTACTAGTACTTTACTGATTCACTTTTTCAGTTTTTTTTTCAATTTTCTCAAAATTTGCTCCAACGATTTTTTTTTTAAATTCAAAAATCAATTATTTTTTAGATTCTCTATAAAATGTATATTCTCATTTTGTGATTGAAATCTTCTGAAGACCACTTTACTCTTGTACTCCATAGAAAAGATAGGAGAAATGGTTGCCATGGTATCAAAATATAAATATTTCGCTATACTTATAAATTTTACATCTTGAATTCAATTGTACCTTACTGTCGGAAACTAAATACATGTCGACACAAAAAATCTGGTGTGACAAGCACAGTACACAACTTTCGATTACCGAAGGTAAGAGAAAGTTGTGTGCTGTGCGCCAGTCACACCAGATTTTTTTTATTTCAAGAGAGGTACATAAAAACATTTCAGAGATTTTACATCTTAATCCAAGAATAAATGAATAATGTTCTGTAATTTTAGAATGAAATAAATATTAATATAATGATAAATGAGACTGGACTGACGGCTACCGAGTGAGATTATTTTTTATTTAAGGAAATATTAATGTTGACATTTATTTCTAATTGAGAAGATAAATTAAATTTATAGTTTATTAAAGAATAAGTGTTCTTATTAAATTTATTTAGTTAAATTACAAACGGCTAGTAGCCAAGATTTTTTCGAGGAGGGGGGGGGGAATATTTTGGAAAAAAGGTGGGAGTAGGCCAGTCAAATTCGGCATTAAATTCGCAAAACGCGATGTAACGCTGCATTTTTGGTATGTTATTTGGACCCCTTAGGAGAGTGTGAAACCACATTTTACAAGCAAAAAAAGTTGTGCTTCTCGCGAAATACGTGAAAAACTGCAAAATTATTGCACTTTTTTCTGTTTTTGCAGTTCAATTCAAAAACTATGGGCTTTTGACATTAGTTGCTTATACCATTTTGAAAGTATATTAAATTTGAAGCAATTCAAGTCAAGCCACAGCTCCGTATCTCTAATAGTTTTTTGAGATATGATGATTGAAAAATTTAGGTTTTCACAAATGTTACAATTTCCAGTTTTGCTTATGTTTAAAGCAGAATACCGGCTTAACCGCTCATGCTCATAGAAAAGTTGTGATAAATCGAGTGTTTAAAAAAAAAAAATAAATAAATATATCGGTGGAAAGTAAATATATCTGGAGAAAAAAAAATCTGGCGTGACAAGCTCAGAACACAACTTTTGATTACCGAAGGTAAGAGAAAGTTGTGTGCTGTGCTCAGCTCTTAAAGGTTTGTTACAACCCTGTTTGTGCTCACACTAAGTTTATAAATAATGAAGTTAATGAGTGCACGAGATCCTTTAGTGTCAATATAATTATAATCAATGTTGTGAAACAAAAAAGGGAAGTAAGAGGGAAACACGAAATTTGAAATTCGAATATCAAAACTCTAATAAGATTCGAAAAAACAAAACTTTTAGATCAAAAAAACACATGCAAAGATTTCCAAAGAAAAGTGCAAAATTAGCTGGACGTCTTTGCTTATGTATTACTGTCCCCACGGAAATAAGGGATTATGCTCTTGAAAAATATTATAAAGGGCCATCCCCCACTACCAGGGAGGGGGAATTTCTCTCTCTCTCTCTCTCTCTATCTTTCTGGGGAGGTGAGTCTAAAATTGGATCGAGTCCTCAACGCGTGTATTCGCTTTGTTTTTGATGTGCCCATATTTGAGCATATAACACCATATTATGAAAAATTGGGTTGGATGCGCCTTCGGGCTAGACGAGATTTCTTTCTCGGGACCTTTCTCTTTAAATTATTTAACTTTAAATGTCCAGAATATCTGCATGACATCTTCAGATTTAGGGGTGAGTTGGCAGCCCGGGCCCATCGCGCTGATGAGGGAAACATAATAATTCCCAATCACAGAACAGCGGCCTATAGTGGGTCGTTTCTTGTTAGGTCAGCCAGGTTGTGGAACTCGTTGCCTTGTGAGATTAGGTCACTGAGGAAACTTCCAAGTTTTAGAAACCAATTCCTGAGGCATATTAAGGACAACTGGTGTAATTGAAAGCGGTGACTGTGGGGTGGTTGATGGCCCACTGGCGAAGAATGTTTATAAGTTTGATTAATTATGTATTTCTTTTTTTCTGCTTTTGTTTTTTATTATCTCATTATATAGAGATTATTATTTCTGTTTCTGTTTTTTCTTCTGTACTAGTTTTGGTGAATAACTTTATGGATGGAGACAACAATGTTGTAAATTCACACTTTTTTCTCATTCACACTCACACTCACACACACATTCATACAGTCTTTTCGGCAACTTAGGCCATATAAAACTTTGACGATAACCGTTGTAGAGAATATATCTATTGTGGGGTCAGGCATTTCTATTTAAGCCATCTGGTATCCAAATGACTTAAATAAAATCATCGGACTGCCTGGACCCGAACCCGCGACGTTTGGTATAGGAGGTAGGCACGCTACCTACTACGCCACACCCGGGGGCTTGTTGTAAATGTATATGTAAATATATAAATTTATGGTTTCGGCACGAGAGCAATGTATTATTGTAACTTCTCTAAGAGGCACTGCCTTAGAGAATTTTAAATAAATTCTAATTCTAATTCTAATTCTATCGATCTCAATAGTGTCGGACTGTCGCTCGATCAAACTTGGAACCATTAAAGACTGAAAATAACTTCATATCTTTGATTTTAAACTCGACAACTCCTGGAGGCAGGCAACCCACAACATCAATTTGAAAAAAAAAAAATTCTTAAAGAACAATTCTAATTGTTTTGTAAAGCAGAAGAATGCATTCTTAATTTCTATAGGTTTAATATAATAGTTCATGTAAGTATATTCGTGGAAAAGAGGCCGAAAATAAAACAATCCAAATTCATACATGCATAAATGCAAAATTCATTAATTAGTTAAATGTCAACATTAAATTCTCAGATTTATTCTTTTGTTGATTAGTTATATAATTTATTTGTATTTAAAATGTAATTTATCTTAGCTTGGAGCTTGGCTAATTAATGAAAAAACTATTCTGATTATAGAAAAAAATCAGCTGCGCTATCAGAGGGATCTAGCAAAATATTTTTCTCTTTTAAAAAAAATCTGGTGTGACTAATCGCACAGCACACAACTTTCTCTTAGCTTCGGTAATAGAATCAATTTGCCTGTGTGTCTGTCTTTGACCAAAATATCTCAAGAAAAATCTTAATTCTCGTTAGAATGAGATTTTTCTCTCATCTTAGTTTAGTTTCCCAATTACTCAGTTGTTCTGTTTATATTCTTGTCCTAAAAAAAAAAAAAAAAAATTGAATTAGTCTTGGTAGGTCAGTTAATTATAAGAATTTTAAGTTAGTATACTAGTATATTAAAATTTACCTTTAATTTTCTAGAAAATTGAAGAATTTCTTTCGATCTTCTTTGAGTTTTTCACACTCACATATTCACTAATTAAAATAAATACTAAGAAAGTTATTTTCTTAAACTACAACAAAAAAGTGTATGTAGTAAAAGGAAATAATAAAAATCTGGTGTGACTGGCGCACAGCACACAACTTTCTCTTACCTTCGGTAATCGAAAGTTGTGTTCTGTGCTTGTCACACCAGATTTTTCGTGTTGACATATATTTAGTTTCCGCCAATATATTTAATTTTTTTTTAATATTCACATTTTTTTCTCATTCACACTCACACTCACACACACATTCACACAGTCTTTTCGGCAACTTAGGCCATTTAAGACTTTAGACGATAACCGTTGTAATGAATATATCTATTGTGGGTTGAGGCATTTCTTAAGTCATCTGGTATCCAAATGGCTTAAATAAAATCATCGGACTGCCTGGGTCCGAACCCGCGACGTTTGGTATAGGAGGTAGGCACGCTACCTACTACGCCACACCCGGGGGCACCCCAATATATTAGAATTCAAGATATAAAATTCATAAACAGAAAAATATTTATATTTTGTTACCATAGCAACCATTTCTCCTATCTTTCCCTATGAAGTACAAGAGTAAAGCATGCTTCAAACAATTTTGAGAGCAAAATGAGAATATACATTAGAAAGAGCATCTAAAAAATAATTTATTTACGAATTTTAATCAAAAACGTTAGAGCAAATTTTGAGAAAATCGAAAAAAACTGAAAAAGTACATAAGTAAAGTAGAGGTAAAGGTGGTATTATGAGCCCCTAGTTTCTTTTTTGTTATAATAAATTTTTTTAAATAATTTTTGCTAAATTATTTGTGTTGAACTTCAACTATAACAATTGATGAATATATTTAAAAAGTATGCAGTCGATTAAATACACAGAAAGTGAAATAATAACAAAAAATCAAAAAAGTTCGTTTTGTTGAAAAAATTTTCTGTGCTGGTATTATGAGCCCCTAGAGTAAATACATGAAAAAGAGTGTTAAAAAGAGGCTAGTAATACAAATATCCTTTATGAAAATTGTATTTTGTTAATTACAAAACTATATTAGTGTAAATAAGTTGGAAAACAGAAAATATTTTATGATCTGCAAAAGTCACAAATATAAACATCTTTTTCAGTCCCAGCACAGTCATTGTGCGCCCACATTTCACACATCAGGCACTGTATCCACAGTTCTCCTTGATGATTGGCAGAGTAAAGTCCTTCACAAAACTTACAGGGCGTATGCTCATCTCCGGGATTATCAACTCCCACTGGCATTTCCAAAACGGACTTTTTGGTATTGACGGGCCATCAAAAATTGGGGCTCATATACCAGGCACAGAAGGGGGCTCACATTACCGACATTGCCATATTGAATTTCCTCAAAGAATATTTTATCTTTGTTACTGTCTAAATTAATTATCACCTACATTAAATCAAAGCTTAAAACCTACTCTATTAGATTGCGTAGCCTATTAAAGTAAATGTAATCGAATAATAATCATAATTAAGGGCTAAATAGGTACCTTTCAAAGTTTTTTAGTAGAAGAAAACACAAACACCTGATTTATCCACCATCTATCATCAAGAACTGAACCAAAGCTCTCTAGAGGCCTAAAAAAGAACGGAACACAGTGTTTCCATCAATCCCCATTAGATTGTGTGAACTCTATGACGAGATATATTGGGGGCTCATAATACCTACAGGGCTCATATTACCACCTTTACCTCTACTAGTACTCTTTGACCGATTTTGAGTAAAAGCTTATTTTCACGCTCCCGGGGGGTGTTTAACTTAATTATAACATTTCAGCCTCATAGCTCAATTTCTTCATGCTTAAAATTGAACACACACACACACAGTCACACACACACACACACACACACACACACACACACACACAGACAGACCATGTCGCGAAAACCACTTTTTTTTGGATTCAGGGGACCTCAAAACGTGTATATCCATCAAAATCTCGACATCGAATTTTTGACATGAATCCAATACTTTCTCTCTCTATATATATTACATAAATACATAGGTAAGAGAAAGTAAAAACAAATCAAGGGATCTAAAAAAAGCGAACTAGCTCAAGATTAGTGGACACCTATAGATAAACACAACAACAACAACAACGAATCTTTAACACAGACTTAAAATAAAAGATTCTCGTTTCACGACAAGAAGCCGCAGGCTAAAAAATCCTGTTTGCATAACTCACCCTCTTCTCCCCAAGCCAGACAAAAATTACCTTTGCTGCCGATGCTGCCTTTGCTGAAGTTCTCAAATTCTAAAAAAAAATAATTAAAAATTAAAAACAGATATTAAATTTATGAATTTGTATGTTTATGTGATTATGCTCAGTAGAAGTCTAAAATATTCACCTTCAGGAGGAGTTGAAGGTCATTCGACGAATTCCCTTTTCAATTCAGCTTATTCCAGTTGCAGTGGTCAAATCTGCAAAAAGGATATCTTTAAGAATCTGTCTCACTTATCAAAAAGTAACAATAATGCCAAGATCAACATACCTGTTTCTCAAGTTGATTTTTCTTTAAAGGGCCTCCACATCTCCCCTTACAGCCCTCCCTATCCTCCAAAAGAGTTCTTGGGCAAATCATGATGTTTATGGCTGATTGTAGAGTTTGATTGATGCAAGATGATTTTTAAAGATTCATTAAGATATTGAGGATCAATGATAAATTTGCCCAATTCTTATATTGCTATCAAGTTTACCAGAACGAAGCAATAGGTAGAGTCTATTCACAGAATTCAAATATTCATTTTTATTTCTAAACAAGTTCATTGATGTTGATATTTGAATATCATTTTTCTTAATTATTTCACTTTATTAGAGGGAATAATAAGGCGACATGATATAGTGAAAATTGAGCGAATATTTTCTTATTTTGTTTGTTTATTCTTTTTGATGTGTCACCTAAAAAAAAAATAAATTTAAAAATTAATATCAAGAAATTAGCGTGATTAAAAAAAAAAATTAATAACATTTACGATAACCGTTATTTATGAATTTATATACATATATTAGGGTCCAGGCATTTTTATTTAAGCCATCTGGTATCCAGATGGCTTAAATAAAATCATCGGACTGCCTGGGGTCCGAACCCGCGACGTTTGGTATATGAGGTTAGCACGCTAACCTCTACACCACGCCCCGTGGGCGCTTTTCTATTTAATTTAACTTGAAATTTTCATGCACCCACGGCATTAAGAATGATGAGAAATAATATTTCTAAATTTTTATAATGATGCCCTTGACTAAAAAAAAAGAATATTTTTCTTATATCTTAGAATAATTATTTTGAATGGATTTGATTAAATATTTACGTACTGAAGAATTCACTTGGTTGCATTAGAAGAACGCCGAAGTGCAGCCCCCACTCCCAACCACCCATCTGAAACAAAGGAGAAAATTATAAATACTATTATTATTATTAAAAGTGGAATTTGAAAAAAATATTGAGAGAATTGAAAAATGAAATATATAATATATAACGAATTCTGGCTGTTATACAATTAGATTAATGATATAAAAAGAGGATGCAGCCAATAATAAAAATCATCTATTTTGTTTACACTCTTTATTTCGGAACGTTTCGGCTATGATCAACAAAACCATCTTCAGCCCTCCAAGCTAGCTACTATTATGACGATTTATTAACAAAACAATTATTTAATGAATGTATGTAGACTATATATTTCTAGCTTGGAGGGCTGAAGATGGCTTTGTTGATCGTAGCCGAAACGTTCCGAAATAAAGAGTGTTAACAAAATAAATAGATGCTTTTTATTATTGGCTGCATCCTCTTTTTATATCATTGAAATATATAATAATCGGTTAGTAGTATTGTCAATGATATTTCATTAATAATCAATAGTTTTTTTCAAATTCCTTTTATATATATTAAAAATTAGTTACCTTGAAGAAGTACTCGCAGAAACCCAAGTCTTCTGTCTTCAAAATCTAACCTACACCCAATCCCCTCTGTGGCTCAGTTGGCCACCTAACTCTTCAGTGGAGAGCCTCTTCTTTCTTGAGACGATCGCGAAACACGAACACTCCCGATAGACAAGTAAGTCTATATTTTAAAAAAGTTATCGATAACGGAACGGTGAAACGCGCCCACACCCAAGTAAAGTTGAAGAAGAAATGAAAATAGAAAAAACGGTGTTAGGATGCGAATCCCGGTAAGTACAAGACCGGAGTCAAGGACCTGAATGCCTCAGTAAGAGTATGGTGAGGGTCGGAATGTATAAAAAAGCTAAACAACACCTATCCTATCCAGAGGGCACACTCCGCCTCTAACCTACCCTCCACTAAAACATTCAGGCCAAGAATCCAGTGGACGACCGGTTTTCGATTGAAAGATTTAGATAATCTTTCTTGCAAAAAAACGCGTTAATAGAGAATCCTCTTTTTTCTTCTGAACATCAGTCAATTAGGGAATAGACATTCTTTTCTGGAAGTCCCTATCCTAATCACCTAACGTTGCAGTGCCCCAATCACTGCCGTCCTATTTGGAAACAATGGGGAAAGAATAACAACACCTATGCCAGTATAAGAACATCATTCCCCAATCGAACAACATTCAGTTGATACTCAGAGGATCCTGAGGCCTAGACCCCCCTCCCCCCTCCAAAAAAATGAAAGCGTGAGCGCAGAAATGTTTTATCTCCCCCTAGATTCTATATAATGTAGTATATCTAACTTAAAGGATTATGTGTATTTAACATTTAAATTAAGCTGAAAAAGAAAAAAGATAGAAAGAGATGAAGAGATAGCCCAATACACATATCCTTCCTATGACTGATAAACCTAAAAGCTAAACACTTTGTTTTGTCTCATGAAGATGATGTCCCACGGTGGATGTTTTAATTTGCATTCGTAATAGAATACAAATTTTACAAGAAAACCTACTTACATACACATCCATTGTTATCCCACGATGTCTTCAATCGATGAATTGGGGGGTCTGAAAAAAATGGTTAAATTAGGGATTCTGTAATGGAGAAAGAAAATGTTAATACATCCTATTTTTATTTTTTAATCTATCTAAAATAAGTTATTGAAGTCGAATCAAAAAGAAAAAGAAATTTTGAAAAAACCTAAATATATCTAGCTCTGCGCCCCGCTAATAAAAATATACAAGCCTTAGTTGTACTGCAGGTACTGGAAGCGCAGTTTGAGCCCTGAAGACAGGAGCAGCTAGCAGGTTCATGAGAAGTGAAGGCTGGCGATGACTCTTCTTACACTGTTTGCCATCTGAAAAATAAAAAAATAATATAATAAATAAATTTATTCTATTTAAGGTATATTTTTCAAGAGAGTTAGGGTAGGAGGATGGTTTTAAGCCCCAGTGGTCATTGATCTTCAATAATATTTTATAAAGAAAAATTGTTTAATAATACATTATATTAGGGAAATTGATTTAATTAAAAAAAAATCTTTGACTATCTATTTTCTATATATAATTACAAGTTGTGAAAGGCGCGGCTTCGCCGCGCCCATCTCAACTTGGCCCTGGCGGGCAGCGTCTCGGGGCGTGATCAGTAGTTTTCCTCTTAATTTTAAAGCCCATATGATTTTTGCCTAAATGAAAATACACTGAATCAAGTTTGAGTATTCGCCCTGCCCGGCCTGTAGGTTTTGAAGGCCATGAAAAAATTACGGGCGGGTAGCAAGTCTAAATTTTCCTTTAATAAACTGATTCGGGCCAACGGGCATGCAAATGAAATCAGGCGGACAGGGACCTATTAAAAAAAAATCAACAATTTTAAAATAAAAATTTCGGGGGGGGGGGGGGGCAATTGCACAATAAATCTTTAAACTTTTAAACCCCTTGATAGATATTCATTCAAGAATTTTAAATCCAAAAAAAGCATGGTATTATTTGAAAAAATAGAAGAATTAAAAATTTCAGGGGGGGGTCAATTATACAAAAAATCTTTAAACTTTTAAGTCCCTTGATAGATATTCATTCAAGAATTTTAAATCCAAAGAAGCATGTTAATATTTGAAGAAGTAGAAGAATTAAAAAATTTTTTTTGGAGGGGGGCAATTACACAAAAAATCTTTAAACTTTTAAACCCCTTGATAGATATTCATTCAATAATTTTAAATCCAAAGAAGCATGTTAGTATTTGAAGTAGAAGAATTAAAAATTTGGGGGGG
>JAKCPI010020958.1:0-11348 GCA_023213315.1 Euborellia annulipes
GGTCTTGGTGGACTTTTGCTTTTCATGTTGTTTATTAATGATCTTCCGAGACGCGTCAGGTCGAGCAAACTTGTGATGTATGCGGATGATGTATCTGTTTTGTGTTGCTCGGAATATGCTGATCAGGTTAGGGGGAGACCCAGGATGCACTTTTGGAACTTGCCCGTTGGTTCGAGGAAAATGATTTGATATTAAATAAGAGTAAATCATCAGCTGTTTATTTTAGGTACATAGGAAAGAAACTTGGGGATGATTTGGTCCTTTTGGATGGAGAGATCGGCTTGTGTGACAGTACTAAGTTCTTGGGAACTTATATTGACTGTGAACTTAGGTGGAGCTCTCACATTGATCATCTTTGTGGAAGATTGGCATCCGCGTGCTTCGCTATACGTAGGCTATGCCATATTGTTGGTTCGGAGGCTGCTAGGACTTATTTTGCCCACTTTCACTCTCTGATGGACTATAACATCCTATGCTGGGGTCAGAGTAGAGGCTGGATGAGAGTGTTTATTCTTCAAAAGAGGGCTGTGAGGAATATTGTATGTGCAAATTCCGATGCACCTTGTAGGGAAATTTTTAAGAAGTTGAAAATAATGACCTTTCCCAGTCTATATATATTTTATGCCGTCCTCTATCTTAGGCAGAATTTCCCAGATTTTCCTAAGCTTTCGGATTCCCACTCCCACAATACCAGAAATGGGAGCGATTTATTAATCCCAAAGCATAAACTTTCAATAAGTGAGAAAAATCCATACCATTTGTGTACAAAAATTTATAACAACCTGCCGGGAGACCTTAAAATATGTTTATGTCACAGGTTTTCAGGTCGTCGCTCTCTCGCTTTCTTGTAAATAATGCCTATTATTACCCCTACACCCAGGCCCGAGAGCTCTAAAATCTATATATATAAATAGGAAAAATGTTTGTTTGTATGTATGTATATGTTCTATAGAAATCCACAATTTTCAATGAGTCTTTTTCAAATTTTTGGAGGTTTAGAAAATTGCTCCATTCTTCAAAATAAATTCATATTTGACAAACTAGCGATTTTTGCAATTTTATTTCTCAAACACAGGCAGATGACTAATATATAAATATATTTTATTTTTAGAAATACAAAAATACTGAGAAATTATTAAAAGAACAAATAGAACAAGTAAGAAAGATAAATAATTTCTTTAAATCTTCATACACAACAGCGAGCCGAATGGCGAAATGAACAGCTAAAGCGAACTAACGCAACTTTTCAAAAAAAAAAACAAACGCTTTGTCAGAAGTGAAGGCTTTATCTTTATAGTCGGTTCTTCATAACATTTTAGCGCAACAGTTGATGCTTGAGGTATCAACAAGGGATGAATTGAAGTACCAAAATCTAACACTATCTAATTCTGCCCCCTTCCCTCTCAACGTTTGTTTTGTCATTCCGCTCGCTGTGACTGTGCTATGTTCAATAATTCAAAGTTTTATTTTTTCTTTTTATATTTTTAGAAAAATAATTTCATTGAAAATTTACATAACATGAATAAAAAAACTATTTCGAGAAAACATAATTCTGAATGAAAATATCGCCAAAATGAATAAACAAAATACAAAGTTATTAGAAGAAATTAAGAATTTGAATGAACACAACTCGAAAGTGAATGAAAAGAATGCAAAGTTATTAGAAGAAATTAAGAATTTAAAAGTAAGTACGCGAAGAGATTTTTTAAGGATTGTACTTTAAAAAATTAAATTATATTAATTTATCTTACATAAATCAATGTTACATGATTGTTTTCACTGGACATGCAGGAGCATCCCCAGATTAAGTATCAAAGTGGCGAAAATATATTAATATTTCCATTTTTTGCTATGATTCTGGCCTAATCATTTGTTGCCCCGGCTATTCAAATGTATATGTTTATAAAACTTTCAGACGCCTTTTCTCGAATTGTTCAATTTCGGACTTTCGCCACTCAGCAGGCGATATACTGTATATGTATTATGTATACTGTATATATATGTTCTGGAAGGTTTCCGCGACCGGATGCGAAGATAAGTTTTCTCGGGGCCGATGCGAAAATAAGTTTTCTCGGGTTAAGTTGCGAGAGATGTTGAGATTTACTTGACGTTATGGGCTCTCCTTTTGGAGCCATTTTCAAAGGAGAAGGAAGTTAAGAGGTAATGGTGGAGGCGAGTTGTTTACGGGCGCAGTTTTGCTGGTCTCCAGGTCAAAACCCCAGGACAAACCCAAATCTTTGAGGCATCCACCAAACACACCACCAATACCACGACTTGGGGGGTAGGCAGATTGAGGCCCCGTGGTCAACCTAAACCGAACACAAACACAATTACAAACCAAAACCTTTATCCAGCTCTCAGAGACCAATCCACGCCTCTGAGGCATCCACCAAATTGACCTGGGGACCAGCAAGACTGCGATTCTCCTCCACCATTACCTCTTAAGTCCCTTCTCTCTTGAAAATGGCTCCAAAAAGAAAGCCGAAGTGACGAGTAAATCTCAACATCCCAAGCGACTTAACCCGAGAAAACTTATCTTCGCATATACCCCTGTATATACGCACGGTAAGAGACAATGCCGGGTGTGCTTTGATTTAACGGTAGCATAATCACCTAAAAAGTGGAAAGTCTCTATCTAATTGAAATTCGGGATGGATCAACAGCCATAACAATCATCACACATTAATTTACCTAGTGACACACCAAGGGGGGAGGGCCGAGGGGGCGCCCGCTCTAGGGTGAGGGGAGGAGTTGGAAATGGTCCAGGGGCGCCAGAATTTAAGGGTGGCATAAATATATACTATATTTATAATAAAATGTTATTTTTTTGGTAGGGGGGAGGGGGGGGGGGAGCAAATTATAATCCTGGCCTCGGGCTCAATTTTTTCTTGGTGCGGCCCTGCATTTGCCTTAAACGATATTTGTCTTATTAGTCGTGTCTTATCAGTAACATTTACTCTGAAAATGGGTACTATTTTATTAACCTTGGAAGCAAAAGTTCCAAACGTGGTCATATTATATTTTTATTTTTTTTTTAATAAAACTTAATTTTTTTTTTTAGAAAGTGAACCCAAAACCATCCCCAAATGAAAGAGAAACATTACATCATTTTGGAACAACTGATATATTTGATGCCGCAAAAAAAGGTTCTTTGGAAGCTATTAAGTATTGGATTAATCAACCTCCTCATGATTCAGAAAAAAATACGCCGCTCCACTATGCTGTTGAAGGAGGATTTATTAATATCGTAGAATTCTTTTGTAAAAATAATTCCGAGTTTAAAAATATTAAGGAATTTAAAAATTCCAACCAAGCGACTCCTCTTCTTTATGGCTCAGAAAAGAGTAATTCATTTGAAAGTATTAAAATGTTAATAGACTACGGGGCGAAAATAAATTGCCACGATGGTAACAATAGACCATTGCATTGGGCAGCAAATAGAGGGGATCTACCCCTAGCTCAATATCTTATATCAAAGGGTGCAGATATAGATGTCAAAGCATACTGTGCCGATAGACCACTGCATGTTGCAGTTTATAATCAAAGATTGCCTATTGTTAAACTATTTATAGAAAATGGTGCAGATATTAATGCAAAAGGTAAAAATGGCAAAACACCTTTACATTGGGCTTATATAAAAAAAGATGAATCAATTATTAAATATCTTATTGAGAAAGGTGCCAATCAAAATATTTTTGATTTTTATCGGAAAACTCCAAAAGAATGTTAGTTGCTGTTGTTGATGCCAAATGTATTTGACATTCCAAGGCTTTTATTGTTTTCTTTGCTACTTTTGTGATTGCTCTTTCCTAAATTTAATCAGTATATTTCAATTTTTTTTTTTTTTTTTTTTTTTTTTTTTGGGGGAGTGGGGAATCTGAACTGGTATAAAAATAAAATTATAAGTGAGATGATTCTCAAGTCGTAGGTGATAAGAACACTTTTTTAACTAGAATATTTGGAAATATCTGATGTTAAATAAAACACGGATGATTTATTTTTTCAAGTCATAAAAACTATTTACATCTAAAATAATTATTCTTGTGATTCTAAAATATAATAACTTGTTATTAACGAAACAATATTTTATTGTATAATTTTATAATTTTTTGATAAATAAAATAATTAATATTTATATTGTATATGAAAGTATTTTTTTTTTAAGTTAAACTATTTTGATCGACACAAATTTTTTCGTTTCTCAATCAGCATGTCGCGTTAGGCCTCGGGTACGATACGAGCGGTGAGCGGCAGAGCAGTGAGCGGCAGAGCGGTGAGCGGCAAAGCGGTGAGCGGCAAAGCGGCAGGGGGGTGTATGATATAAGCGGCAAATTGAATCAGCGAGCGCAATATTCAAATATAAGTGAAAATTCGAGTCGGCTAGAAGCCCTTTTATCTATTCCTATATCTTATTTCAATTAAGCATACAATTATTTAAATTTTAAAATCACAAGTATTATATTAATTTTTTTTTTATAATTAATTTTAAGTGAAAATTTATCAATTTTTTTTTTATTAGATTTTCTGTCAAATTTATAAAGTCTCAAATTATTAAAATAAAATTCAATTCTATTTCAAAATATTTAACACTTTATTATCATTTATCATGCAATGAATGAATTTAACAAACAAAAAGAAATTAAATATCATGTTTAGAGGGGCCCAGGAAATTCTTTGTATGTGGTAGGTCCTTTCTTATCGAGTTGTAGTAATAAAAATTAAATTTCAATTTCCAGAGCATTTTAATTTAACTGACAATTCGGCATTTGTTGCAGGTTCTTACTAAAACAATATTTTCAAGAACAAATTATTTCATTTAAGAATTCTTGCTATTGTTAACACATAAATAATTTGATCTTTAATTAATTGAAGGAAATTGGATGTCACAGCGACTCTTGATGAAGGTGTGTTAATATATATATATATATATATAAACACAAAATTATTTTTTAATTTATATATTTATTAGCACTTAACACACAATATATATATTAAAAAAATATTTTGTATTTAGTTATATATATATCAACACTCACTTTCATCAAGAGTCGCTGTGACATCCTGTTTTCTTCAATTAATTTAAGAACAAATTATTTTTGTGTTAATTCATATACATTGCCTTCTCATTATAAATGGGTTGATTTTGTCGAATTCCATCTTCACATCGTTATCATAAGATTATTTAGTAATATTAATGTCATCAAGCACCACACAAGGATAAATCATAAATAATCTTTGCAATTTGTGCTATATTTTGACTTCTTTCCTTAAAAAAATATAATAATTTTTTTTTTTATGCTTTAAATAATTTGTTTTATTAATTAAATATACATACCGCCTTTCTTATTGGTTCAATTCTTGGATTAATAATATATTTACCAACATATTATTCCATATTTCCTTTATGAATTTGTCTGATAGATCAAATGTGTGTGAAATTTATTGCTTCCATATCGAACTGTCAAAGTAAAGGTAACCTTTTTGGTTAAAGGCGGCCATTTTCATGAGCGGCGCCTGGGCGGTGAGCGAAATTTAATGTCGGGGACGAGCGGCGAGCGGCGAGCGGTGAGCGTCAAAGGTTGCCGCTCTGCCGCTCAGGCTTATCCTAGCCAGCAGCCACCCAAATACATTGAAACCAATACGTACAAAAAAGTTGAGCGAATTCGCTCTGCCGCTCACCGCTCGTATCGTACCCGAGGCCTTACAAGTCAAAGGCCGTGACGCTGCAAGTTATGACGTCACAAGCCATGACGACAAAAATAGGAAAGTTGAAATTTAATATATATGACAAATTATAAAAAAATAGTTGTGAGGTTTAATTTTTCAATTTTTAAATTGATAAAATATAATTTTTAAAATAATAATAATAAAATTCTACAGGTATTACCATGGTCAATGCTCTGCCGAATTAAAATCAATTATCCCACCCAATGCAACATATTCACGGAACACAAGAGAGGCATCTTCCCAGCATCCCTATGCTGTTCAGATCACGACTAACAGAACAAATCAATTTCATTCTTCCTTTGTCCCCATGACCTCCCGTGATTGGAACAAGCTCCCTGCGTCTATCTTCCCCAAAACCTACAATCTTCAGACTTTCAAGTCTAACCTCAACAGGCATCTTCTCAGTTCCCGCAGTTGAGTTTCCCCTTTATGCTTCTCCTTTTGTTTTTATTTTCTTCCTGGCTGCATGTGACTATTGGTCATTATAGGTCTTCGGACCTTATGCACCCATTCCAAAAAAAAAAAAAAAAAAAAAAAATTTAAAATGATTCAAATACTAAATAAATATTTTTCTCAGTTTTTAATTTAACATACGCCAATTGATTTCCCGTTTTCCAATTATTAAATTAAGATTAAAAACGCGATTTTAATACCCTTAATTGAATAATTTTCTGAAAATTTTCAGTTAAAAGCCTACGATCCGAAAAAAGTTTCACTTGCATCGTGATTTCATAAAACCACACAATGTTTTTTTTTTTTTTTTTTTTGGAATGGATGCATAAGGTCCGAAGACCTATAATGACCACATAATGATCACATGCAGCCAGAAAGAATATAGTTAACAAAAAGGAGAAGCATAAATGGGGAACTCAACTGCGGGAACTGAGAAGATGCCTGTTGAGATTAGACTTGAAAGTCTGAAGATTGTAGGTTTTGGGGAAGACAGACGTAGGGAGCTTGTTCCAATCACGGGAGGTCATGGGACAAAGGAAGATTGTTCTGTTAATCGTGATCTGAACAGCATAGAGATGCTGGGACGATGCCTCCCTTATGTTCCGTGTATATGTCGCATTGGGTGGGATAATTGATTTTAATTCGGCTATGATGTAGTGACTGTAGGGATCAAGGGCGGATCCAGAGGTGTTTCTCGGGGGGGGAGGGGTAATCTGGTGTGACTGGTGGCACAACACACGATTTTTTCCTAATTTCGGTAATTTAAAGGCGCATTCTGTACTTGTTTGCCAGAATATAAATACAAATCAAATTTTTAAGTATTAATTGTTAAAAATTTACATTCAAAATAAATTTTTTTCGAAAAAAAAATTATTTTTTTTTTAAATCTCGGGGGGGGGGGGTAATTACCCCCTTTACCCCCCCCCCCCCTGGTAGGGATGTGGTGAGGGTAGAATCACCGATCAGTCTAATTGCACGCCTCTGTATGGCGTCCAAGAAGGAGAGAGCGTCTTTCGACGCCCCTCGCCAATGATGTGAACCATATTCACGACACGGCCGAATTTGGGCTTTATGGAGGGTTAGGAGTTGTTTGGAGGAAAAGTAACGCTTCGTTTTGAATTTCCTTGCTGTAGATATAACCATAGAAGAGATGTGGAAGAAGATGGTTGCTCCAGATGAAATTATCACTCCCAGAACAGAAAAAGAATCTTGGAACTCGAGACTATTATTGTTGTAAATAAAGGGAGGGCAAATCCTATTTTTTTGTCTAGAAATTAGACAACATTGTGTTTTTTCGGAATTAAATTTTACTTGATTTATGTTTCTCCATACCTCCAAGAGATACTTGTTGCGAATGATTTCGGAAGTAATATTGATAAAACAGCTTAAGTTTATAGAAACGTAAAGATTTTTTGGCCGACCATCTTAAGGATGTAGTTTATTGTCTGTATATACAGTCCCCTAGCCAGGATTTTTTTCGGATAGGAGTGAGGACTAAAAAATTTTGGAAAATGAGGGGCGAGTTATAATTCATTTAGAGTGAACAACGATGGGATAAACCATTTCGGGGTGTGAGGGGAAGGTGGGATAGGCTCAGGGGCGCCGGAACGAATTTGAATCAGGGGGGGGCAAAAATTTTTTTTTAGAAAATTAAAATAATTTAATATGTTCAAATAGTATAAAACAAAAACAAATCTACTATAAAACTTTAAAAATTTTAATAAAATTAAAATTTTAAAAAATTTGCTAGTTATTTTATCAAAAATTTTTGGAAAAAAATGAATTTCTTACACTTTTAATTTTTTTAATTTAGAAGATTTCATTTTTCAAAAGTAAAAATATATCATTTAAAAAAAAAATGAAATAAAAGAAGACATTTTGCCTCCCTCTGCCCCCCCCCCCTATAGGATGCCAGGAGGGGGGGGGCAATGTACCCTTGCCCCCCCCCCCCAGTTCCGGCGCCTATGGATAGGCTTCAGCTTCAGCTAAGTGCCTGTTTATCAAACTTTGCTTTGTTAAACTACAGTACCTTAAACCAGCAGATATTAAAACTTAGAGGGTTTTACTCAGATATTTTTAACTCTATTTTAGATAGTTTTATTATTTCTGATAATCTCTGACAAAGTTGAAGACACGATATCCTATTCGGAGCTGAATATTTTATTTTGGTAAAAGAGTAGGTAAACGAAAAAAAAAAAAAAAAATTTCTCCTTTTTTCCCAGAGTTTGAGAACAAAATATTTTCCAAATACCAATCACTATTTTCAAGGATGGGCATACCTCATTTCGGGACAGCTTCAGACATTCGTTTAAAATACAATTTCTATATATGGATGCTAGGGGGGTCCCGCCCCCCCCCTCTCCCAGAAGGGTGACTGGTCCCATGCCCCCCTCCCAAAAAAAAAAAATTCCCTAGATACGCCCATATATGGATGAATAAGATGATTTATTTTCAAAGGAATAAAAACAAAGTGAACTGAAATCGAAAAGGATAAATCAAATCGTAATTAATTAATTAATTAGAATCGAAACCAATAACAAATCGAAAATGATTAACATCCAGAATAACAAAAAATAAATAAATAAAATTTGGAAGGATCTCATCTAAAAGGAAAGGAAGTGACAGATAGAACGATTTAAAAAAAAAAACCTTTTTTACGTAAATAACATACAAAACTATTCTCTACATTTTTTAAAATTTTTTTATATTTTATTTTTTATTTTTTTTATAATTATTTTTAAAATGATATGTTTTTTGAAGCATACGTTTTTTTTTTTTTTTTTTTTTTATTCACTAAAAAAGCTTTTTAGAAAAAAAAAATCAACATAAATTTTACGTATTTTTTTTGTTTCCTAATCAAAATTATTTTCTTAAAATATATGGAAAAATGTACATACATATAAATTTATTTTAATATCAAATTCTTTCCATAATATATATTTCATTTATTTTAATCCTATATGCTTTTTTTTAATTACATTTTTGTGCTTTTAAGAAAAGAATCATTAATTAATTATAAAGTGAAATTTTCAAATCAAAAATTGTTTTTTTTTGTTTTTGTTTTCCAAAATACCTTATTCGTAAACTTTTGCATCTAATTGACCTCAAATTCACTCGCTCGGTTGTTTTCAAATTATTTATTTATTTATTTATTTTTTCAGCCTTTCATTTTTCATAGACATTTGTCTCAAGTTTAATTTTTTACCAAATAAAAATAGAAAAAAAAAAAAGAATAAAGATATTTTAATAACTATTTTATTTTCACATCTTATATAAGATTTATTAAACAATTTTTCTTCAATTTTTTTATTGCTACTTTTCTTTGACATTTTTTTTTTTTTACATTTTTATTTATTTATTTATTTATTTTGAAAAATAAATATTATTATATCTGATAATTAAATATTGGATAGTTGAAAAGTGTCTAATAGACCAGGCGCTGGAGGTAGTTGAGTATGCAAAATTTGAGGACCGAATTCTGACAATGGATTTGGGCTAAGAATAGCTCCCAGAATAAGGATCCGGATCTTGCCGGGCCAATTTTTGGTCCAATTTTTTTTTTACCCCCACCCCATAGGAAATCAATGGAGTGCATGCTAAGATGATGTGAAGATTTGCAATTATGGTCAAATTCGAGTACTTAAAACCTCAAACAATGAAAAAACTGTCTTGTCAGCAACTGAGGGGATCCTCTAGAGTCCCCTGAGAAGTACTATCTTGCCACCAGTTGTGGTGGTCCCCTCTAACCCCTTCATCTCTTTTCTCTCTCTTTGTTATAAATTTAAATATACGGCTTTAACACCATGCCAAATTGTGGGGACCGGCAATTATGTTCATAATCCACTAGCTGGTATCCCAATCAATGAAAAATACTATCTTGCCGCCAACTGCGGTGGTCCCCTCTAACCCCTTCACCTCTTTTAACACTCTCTGTTATAAATTTAAATATACGGCTTTAACATCATGCCAAATTGTGGGGACCGGCAATTATGCTCATAATCCACTAGCTGGTATCCCAATCAATGAAAAATACTATCTTGCCGCCAACTGCGGTGGTCCCCTTTAACCCCTTCACGTCTTTTATCTCTCTCTGTTATAAATTTAAATATACGGCCTTAACATCATGCCAAATTGTGGGGACCGGCAATTATGCTCATAATCCACTACCTGGTGCTCCAATCAATGAAAAATACTATCTTGCCACCAGTTGTGGTGGTCCCCTCTAACCTCTTCACCTCTTTTATCTCCCTTTATTATAAATACACCAGGTAGTGGATTATGAACATAATTGCTGGTCCCCACAATTTGGCATGATGTTAAAGCCGTACATTTAAATTTATAACAAAGAGAGAGAAAAGAGGTGAAGGGGTTAAAGGGGACCACCTCAGTTGGCGGCAAGATAGTATTTTTCATTGATTGGGATACCAGCTAGTGGATTATGAACATAATTGCCGGTCCCCACAATTTGGCATGATGTTAAAGCCGTACATTTAAATTTATAACAAAGAGAGAGAAAAGAGGTGAAGGGGTTAGAGGGGACCACCGCAGTTGGCGGCAAGATAGTATTTTTCATTGATTGGGATACCAGGTAGTGGATTATGAACATAATTGCCGGTCCCCACAATTTGGCATGGTGTTAAAGCCGTATATTTAAATTTATAACAAAGAGAGAGAGAAAAGAGGTAAAGGGGTTAGAGGGGACCACCGCAGTTGGCGGCAAGATAGTATTTTTCATTGATTGGGATACCAGCTAGTGGATTATGAGCATAATTGCCGGTCCCCACAATTTGGCATGGTGTTAAAGCCGTATATTTAAATTTATAACAAAGAGAGAGAAAAGAGATGAAGGGGTTAGAGGGGACCACCACAACTGGTGGCAAGATAGTACTTCTCAGGGGACTCTAGAGGATCCCCTCAGTTGCTGACAAGACAGTTTTTTCATTGTTTGAGGTTTTAAGTACTCGAATTTGACCATAATTGCAAATCTTCACATCATCTTAGCATGCACTCCATTGATTTCCTATGGGGTGGGGGTAAAAAAAAATTGGACCAAAAATTGGCCCGGCAAGATCCGGATCCTTATTCTGGGAGCTATTCTTAGCCCAAATCCATTGTCAGAATTCGGTCCTCAAATTTTGCATACTCAACTACCTCCAGCGCCCGCTCTA
>JAKCPI010020959.1:0-14574 GCA_023213315.1 Euborellia annulipes
TCAGTTGTTTTTCTTGTCATATACATTGTTGTTTCAGGTGTATATGACAAAAACAACACTGACTAACTCTGTGCAATTGTATTTCAATCGCGACTTCCTCCTCCCTCGAAGATGACGAGATTCTTAAATAAAAGGAACCGAAACGTCTCCGGGGATTGAATCTGCCCGCATACAGAGTCTCCCCCCCCTTAATACGGCCCTTTCGCCCATAATTATCCATTTATACATCTCACAGCTACTACTTCGAACATGTCAATTTTTTTGATGAGTCTATTTAATAGACTTTCTCGTTGGCTGAAGGAGTCGCCTGTTTGCAAAAATATACGTCAAATGTTTTTTGAATATTTGCTGCTATTGTACTTTTCCTTTCTGATTTTGAACATCATCATCTTTTATAGATATAATAATAAATCATTGAAACTTATGGGATAGTGTTTTTAATTGCTTCCTATAGGAGAAATTATGTCCACATTTTGGATTTAATTTTTTTATGAATTCTTTAGAAAAGAAAAAGAACAATAAGATTTATTTTGTCTAGGAAGAAAGAGAAAAGTTGCTCGTTGTGTGTGAAAAAATGCAAAAATTATCTTGATTCGTCACTAAAACGAGGTTATTTTTAGTAGAAAAATGTTTTTTTTTTTTCTAAAAAGATCTAATATATATTTATTCGTTAAATGAAGAAGATGGGCAAAGATTTGGTAAATTTACACGTGAAAATTTCAAAAATAAAAAGATATTCAATCTGAGAAAAAATAGATTTTTTTTAGTGTAGATTTGAATATATTGTTTCATAAAAAAAAAATGAAAAATTAAATAGAGTCAGAAATGTTATCAAAAATTCGCGATTTTGAAATTTAACTATTTTATACAGAATTTGTGTATTTAATATTATATTTTATACTTTTATATATGAATGTGTATTACTTGTGACTTGTGAAGTGTTTATTTTTTTTTTTTATATTTTTTCTCTTTAGTTTTTATAATTAAAAGAAATAAGGCTTGTTTTGGAAGAGGTGTATATATATATCAAGAGAGAAAGAGAAGAGAGAGGGAGAGATAGAGAGAAAGAGAGAGATATAAGTATTTTTAGTCACAATGTTGAACATTTCTTCCAGCTGAAGCCATCTGTACCAATTTGAGATGATAATCCGTATCAAGGATAAGGTCGCTGATGCATCCAATTAAACCAGATCTGTATTTTCCATTTGATCCATTTTCTAAATTTTCCATTCCACCTTAAAAAATAAAAAAAAAAGTTAGAAACAGTAATAGCAATAGCTGTGTAAAAAAAAGTAAAATTAATAGGGAGAATTAAAGATTTTCTTTATCCTGTCGACTTTTTGGGGCAATAAATGCCATCAAAATACCATCTTGTGCTGACAAGAATGTTAAGAGATTTTCAACCAACTTAGTCTGTCTGTCTGATAGTTTTTTCAATTTTAAAATTTTGATTTCATATTCTTTTAGAGCATAAAAAAGTAATTATGACTTGTTTTTTGATATATCGAATAGTTTTTGAGATAATTAACTGAATTTAAAGACGAATTATTTTTGCTCAATAAGAAATATTTATAATAATATTCAAAAAAAAAACAAATTTTTTTATTAAAATGCAGATTACCAATTTTTTCTAAACAGCAACATTGCAGCAATATTGGCGCAATATTCCTGCAAGTTACAAAGAGGCGGACATCGGAATATTGCAGCAATATTGCTGGAATATTCCCTTTAAGTTAGCTTGGAATATTGCTCTGCAACATTGCTGCAATATTGTCAATATTTTGCAATATTGCTGAAATATTCCAAGTTGCCTGGGTATTAATATCTTCTCTAAAGTTGATATCTTGCTAAAACTCAAGGTCTTGTATAATATAAGAGGACGCCATGATCTCTATCAAGAGCAAGTTTAAATAATTTTGAAGGCTTTAAGTTAAATTGTATATATTTTTTATATATTAAAATATTTTTTCAGCAAGACATGTGAGTGTTTTTTATTGGCGAGGCCAAACATCCCATGGCCCCCGGGAATCAAACCCAGGATCTCCACCTTTCCGGGGCATAGGCGTGCTATCCATTGCACCAGGTCTTTTTCGGCAACGGAGGTCTCTATTTATTTCAATTTATTGGTAGCCAATTAAATTGAAATGAATTGTCGCATTAGACGGAATGCGAACTCGCGACCCTTGGTACAGAAGGCTTTTGAAAAAGAAAAACCTATAAAAAAACTCTTTACATGCCTTCAATTCCCTCCGTCCCTTATTAAAATAGAGTGCTTCATTTACCTATATAAAGGCCTGTGTTTGTGTTGAGTTGTCTTAGTGTTCCAGGTGCTCTTCTTGACAATTTAATTCCATTATCGACCATTAATGTTCCTTGTTGTTCATTTCTATAGCAAAAAAATAAAGATTAAATTATATTAGATAGTTAAGTCATCTTATAAACATAACAATAAGCTAGAAACCTCGAGAGTAGATTATAGAAATGAGACTTGTTTCTTAAAAACCCAGTTTTCCATAGTAATTTTTTGCACTCCTCCCCTTCAATGACCTCAATGTATTTAAAAAAGATAAACTGAATTTTACTTCTTTAAACTACTGACTATTATATTGTACTGCCAGAAGTTACTGAAATGCTTCGATTCTCGTGGATTCTGAATGCATTATAGTTTACCTTCGGCCCTTGACTCAACAATAGAATAGAGTGTGAATGTATTCAATAAAAGATAATTTAATAAGATAATATTACCTGAGAGCTTGCACGCGATGCCAAAGTCCATCATCAACCTCGTTGAATTATATCGTAAAAAGAGTTCTCCGCCTCCTAAATTGAATCGAAAGTGGAGGTAACCATCAGCAATGCCGAGAGCAAGAAAATCTCCTCGATTATTGCCCATTGAAATGGCTGCTGTTGGGGTTTCATCTTTTTTGCCACTCTCTTCTTCTTCATCGCCGTCTTCATCCTGTTGCCTCCCGCTCCAAAGAAGGAGTCCATCCGGTGATGTTGTTCGAAACCGTATATTGATATTCAATTGGAAACTGAGAATTCTAAAACAAAATTTAAATTTATAAATTAATAATCTATATTTAATTTGCTAATGTCCGGCCGTCAGTCCTTCGCGGTCTTTTTGAGCAACTTCTAGTTAAAATTTTGAAATAAAGTTTGGCATCCATTAATTAGTTTAGGGAAATTAGTGAACACCCTTTATTAAATAAGGAATTATATGGATCATAAAAAGTGATATAGAATACAAATTTAATAAGAATTGGAAACATTTTTTTTAAATGTATAAAAAAATATGTAAAAAAAAATGTGTAAAAGGGGACCCCTCCTTTTGAATCAAAATTTACATGCAAATCCCCATAGGGATTTAACATTGGCTCTATCGTTAGAGCAGATTTTGAGAAATTCGAAAAAAAACTGAAAAAGTACTTCAGTAAAATACTAGTACTTTTGGCCAATTTTGTTCAAGAGCTTATTTTAATGTCTCAGGGGGTGTTTAACTTAAATATAAAATTTCAGCCTCGAAGCTCATTTCATTCATGCTTAAAAATGTCCACTCAGACACACACACATATATACACAGACCAATTTGCGAGACCCACTTTTTTGGACCTTAAAACCTGTATATTAGGGTGGTCCTTAAAAATTGATTTTTGTATTATTGTAATTTATACCGGGGTACCCAGCTATTTTGTCCTACTCATTAAATAAAAAAGAATTGACCCTGTGCTAACTTGGAAGGGGAGGGGGTGCAAAAACCACAAATATTTTGGACTTTTTTTAAGTTTTTCTCTTATATTTCGTAATCTAGTACACTTTTATGCAAAGTTGAAGAGCATTAAATTTGCTGCCGGTTAATATTGGGACTATAAATTTGTTTTATGTATATAAATTTTAGAAAATTGAATGCCCTACAACTTTGCATAGGACTATAGTGGACAAAATATGCTCAGATTACGAAATATAAGCAGAAAACTAAGAAAAGTCCAAAGTTTTTGAGGTTTTTGCCCTCCCCTTTTAGCAGTTAGCACAGGGTCATCAAGTTCAAGGGCTACTAGAGTAAAAAGTTAGCGATGGATATTTTTTTTTTTTTTTTTTTTAAACACGCTTTTCTCCCTCCCCCCCCCACACCCCCTTTTTTTTTATAGACATATAGACATTGATATTGTTATTTTATATATTTAGTGGTTTTTTTTGCGACTGGACTATTAAGGCTAATCTCTGAATGAATTTGAATAGGCCTAAACTTTAAAAAGTGGTAGTGACCCCTAAAATCATACTAAAATAATTCGCGAAAATTCCTATAATTCTTTTTTATAGAGTAGAACAAAATAGCAGGGTGCCCCGGTATAAATTGAAAAAATTAATTTTTAAGGACTACCCTGAGCCCTCCCTATATCCATCAAAATCTCGACATCGAATTTTTGACATGATCGCAATACTTTCTCTCTATATATTTTATTTATAGGTAAGAGAAAGTAAAAATTATTATTTTGAGAACAGTTTAGTTCTCTACTTATCAATTTCAGATTATTTTTCTTACTACCCACCTGCGTATTGTTTCTGCATCGGTATAATGAAGAAAACTTTCACCATTGAATCGAGGAACAGGAATATCTTGAAGAAGGCCTTCGGCAACATCTTCGCTAACATCTAAAATTGCTTCATTGTTATCGGCAGCTAATACAGAGGCCTCGACGTCATCATCGACATCGTCATCGTTGTCGTCATCATCATTTTCGCCGTCACTAGGACAACCGTCTTCGGGTGCAGGTACTCCAGGCTCATCGGCGAGACATTCACACTGATAGGAGTCTAAAAGAGGAACACATCGTGCTCCAGAACCACAAGGGCGTGTCGAACATGGATGCATACAATTGACTATATTAACACCGCCCAGGGCTGATGATAACATCTCAATTGGCTTTCCGTTTATCAATACCTGCAATAGTAATAAGGAAAATTTAATACATTTTTTTATAATCGATTCTCTCTCAAAATAAATATGCTTTTTTTATAATTCGATAATTTTAATTTTTCTCAATTAAGTCTAAAGCGGCCCATACACAAACAGTTTTACTGTGCTGTTTTCCTTTGCAAAAAACTAAGTAAAAATCAGTACAGTTATCTGAACAGAAGATTTGTGGGTTTTCTCATCAAGTTTGGTCTCAGTTCTCTCAGTTTTTTCCTGTAGTGTATATCGAAATATTCTCCAATAAGCTGTGGATCTCTCTTCTAACAGGCTGAAGGAACTTCTTTCTAGTTATTTCAGTAGAAACGTAGGGCTTATAGCTGGTAGTTTAATCAGGATAGGTGAAAAAGTGAAGAAAATCTGCAGCTAGTTGTTTTTCATTATTTTATTCCCACCACGTTAACGTTTGATCCCGGTTGGGATCATCCTCAGAACTAATGTGTACATAACAAGAGAACGAAACAAAGATTAGCTTCGGGAAAAAACATTATATTATATGTATATATATTTTACAAGGCTCCCATATAACACAACACCCACCTGGTAATTATGCAATTTTCTTAAAAAATCCTTGTATTTTATTGTAAGAGCCTTGTAAAATATATTCTAAGATACTATTGTACACTAAGATAAAAAATTTATAATGACTGATAATGTTTTTCCCGAAGCTAATCTTTGTTTCGTTCTTTTGTTATGTACACATTGGTTCTGAGGATGATCCCAACCGGAATCGAAACGTCAACGTGGTGGGAATAAAATGATGAAAAGCAACTAGCTGCAGATTTTCTTCACTTTTTCACTTATCCTGAGTTATTTCAGTATTCAACATCCTAAAATCTAAGCAGCCTGGATACCTGTACAAAAGGTTCGTGCTTGCCAAAGAAAGTTGTTCCCCATCCCTTCGCACAGATTCTCTCGACCTGCTACTCCCCACACACAGGACGCAAATCCTGGCCAATTATTTTGTGATCAAAGCAATTAAGTTGTGGAACAGCAGGTTAGGAGTTCGAGAGGGCTGATGGGATTTAAGGCAGGACTTATGGCTCACATGCTTGAGAGGCAGTAGCGGAGGTTGTCCTTGGTGGATGGAAAAGTGTAAAAAATGTAAATGGAAAGAATATAAGGAGGATAGATGGAAAAAGTGTGAGGAATCTGAATGGAGAAAGTGTGAAAAATGTAAAAATAATCAAGGTAATTGGAATAATGTTAAGGACTGTGTTAAAGACGGAAGAGAGAATGTTTAAAATTGTATATGATCTTAATATTGCTCTACGAATGAAGGCTCAGAGCAATCAATCTAAACATGGAATCAATGGATGAGCAGCAATATGCTGTACTTCGTATCTCGCCGCTTTTTTCATGCGATTTGAATATGCAATGCAAGCCACGTTCCACAGTTCGGGCAAATTGTAATATGTCTCGATGAAACTAAGAAAGACAGCTTGTTTCTTTCAACTTCATCAAGTAAAACTGAAATAGTAAATAGGCAACACACAGCAGCTTTTCTTTTTCTGCTCATTTTTGTTGTTGACAAGTCAACAAAACTAACAAGACTGAACAAAAACTGTTCAATAAACCGACATATTTCACACTCAGTTCAGTTTTTAATTATTATACAGTCTAACTGCGCAGTTAAAATTGAGAGTGCGTGGGCCGCTTAAATAATGAAACAATTTTAATGGAAACTTGTATGATTCAAAAGAAAAGAATTCCAATAAATATTTCCATTTTCTTTTAAAAAGGTAATGAAATAACCATTTAAGAAAACACCTGGACGTAATTTAATATTGTCATTCATTTTAGTCTAATATTTTATTGGAATTAAAAAAGCCGCAACATTTTGAAAATAATTGCATGTGGCCTGCGACACTTGAAACGATAAAAATAAATTTCCTAAAGCACATGCGCCGGATTACAGATTTGACTTGCAATATATATGTTTAAATCTTTTTATAAAATTAAAGTTTGTTTACCTTTTGAATGCAGCCAACGAAAGAAGTTCTAACTCTAACTTTGGGCGAGACCATTTCAAAATTTGGAACGCCTCCGATGTAAAGATTTTGAGGCAAGGATAACTGAGTGAAGGCTCCAGGAGCTGTAGCTTGAGATGAGGGTCGGTCGTCGATTTGTAGCACAGCTTGTCGTCCAGTCCGGGAAACACGGACCTCATGCCATAAGTTCAAAGCCACAGGCTCGGAGCTCCTTGAAAAGATTTAAATCAAATGATATATTAATATTTATATATATAAATTTATTTAAAACGTAAAAGTGATTTCTGTTGTATAGATTTTTGTTTTTTTCTTGATGTATTCTTGTACCTTATGATAGACTTATTTATATTATTTATAGTTTTTTTTTTTTTTTTTTTTTTTTTTAAACATTCACACTTTTTTTTTTTCTCATTCACACTCACATTCACACAGTCTTTTCGGCAACTGAGGCCATTTAAGACTTTTTACGATAATCAGTATGTTTAATATATCAATTGTGGGGTCCAGGCATTTTTATTTAAGTCATTTGGTATCCAAATGCCTTAAATAAAATTATCGGACTGTCTGGGGTCCGAACCCGAGACGTTCGGTATAGAAGGTAGGCACGCTACCAACTACTCCAAGCCCCTTGGGCATATTACTTATAGTTATACAGTATAAGATATATACAATAATATAATTTTATAATGTAAACAAAAATAAAATGTATGATGAAGCGACCTTTTGTCAAATACTAGTAAAATAAAAAAATAAAAAAAAAAAGATGCTAAATTATGAGATTATTGGCTCAAAAATATAAATAATTTTAATTCTGGATGGTCTTGAAGTTGGACGAACTTAATATTATATGGTAGAATAAAATACAAGACATTTTTTTATTTATTACAAAGTACTCCAGGTAAACATTCCGGCTTATGGAAAATAAAGAATGAAGTATTTTCGAGTGAATGAGGAAATTCTAATAATAATTCTAGCCAGCCGGCTCTGTTGATACGGATCTAAAACTTTCCATTCCTTTTTCTATCGCTAATAATGCTGTTAATGCTGTGTACCCCCTCCCCAAAGAAATGGGTTAAATAAATCATTTGAAAGTACACCATCAATGTAAGAAGAATAATAACTGAAAGATCTTTCTTTAAGTATCACAGAAAAATTAAATTTTGTTATTAATTTAAAAAATTTTTGGAGAGAACTGTCTTGTAACTATTCTTTTATCAAATTAAAAGCATTTATAATAATCGAATAGCACCGGAACTTTATATTAATGTTAACTTTTACTAATTCTTAACTTTGCGAAATTTTTTCACTTAAGTTACTTAATTCTAAAGATATAAACTTCAAATAGAAAAGGAGTCAAGAATAACTATCTCGAAAATAAAGCCAATTTAAACTTGGACAGGCTGTGTACTTTAAAACAAGCATATAATATATTAGTAGAGTACTATATTATAGTACTCGTATTAGTCATAGAACTGCCGTAGAAATTTTTTATTTTATTATAATTAAGTGGCTGCAGAATTATTTGTAAAAGGAAGAGGTTTGCACCCAAAAGAAAAGACCTCTATTATTAAATAAACTTTTATTCCGGACGTTTCGGCATAGATGATGGCAGAGTAAATCTATGCCGAAACGTCCGGAATAAAGAGTTTATTTAATAATAGAGGCTCTTTTCTTTTGGGTGCAAACCTCTTCCTTTTACAAATAATTTTTTATTTTAGTTAAGCATTTCTTGTGATTATATCACCTGCTGAGAATCATAGTGGTGAAAGTCCGAATATTCAATTTTTGAGTTAAGCCTACCAAACGTTGTTGTTAAAAAGTCTTCTATTTTGAGTGCCAAATTGGCGAAAATATATTTCCATTCTTTGCTATGATTCTAGCCTATTCATTTGTTGCCCGGCTATTTAAATGTATATGTTTATAAAACGTTCAAACACCTTTTCTCGAATTGTTCAATTTCGGACTTTCGCCACTATGATTCTCAGCAGGAGGTATGTTTGAAATTTGGAATAAAAAATTAATTCTTTGTTCCTGATCCCCGAGGGAGACTCGCCTCAAAAAGTAAAGATTGAAAAAATTATATTTCTAACCGAATGGTAGCTGCTCCTGTGCCTAGGTCAAAGGTGAATTCAACATGACCCTCAGCCAGATAGAGAGCCATAAAATCGCCAACACCATCGCTTCGATGTCCGTTGTAGATGATGACCCCATCCTCTGCAGCAGCACGGAAGACAACTTGGATGTCAAGCCAAGAAAGAGCACCCGAGCCGAGACCAGCAAACCGCAAGTAACTTGAGCCATTAAACGCTGGAACCTGCCCAAAAAGAACTATTTTTAATTTGTGAACAAAACTTGGAATAAATTTGATGAGCTTATTAATATTTTGAGAAAATTTACAGATAAGATATATTTTAATCATTAAAATAAATAACTGTATAATGAAAAAATTACAAGTATTAATTAGAGTCATATATTTAAACTTGCTATTTAGTACCTATATACATTTCAAGGCATTATAATTATGGGTTCAAGGTTTTAAGAAGAATATTTTATAAATCCATCTAAATACTAAATTACTTAAAAAGAGGATGCAGCTATGAAGTTTTTTTTCTTAATTGAATGGCTTTTTAATCACTAAAAGCCTTTACTTCTTAAGATTTTAATTTTAAATTCTAGTCTAATAGTAACAAAACAAACGACTTATTATAAATAAAAATAAAAAAACTTTTAACAATATCCTTTAACTGGCTGGCTATTCTATTTAACATTAACGATAAAGAACTTTCAGGAGTTGCATGTGTTAGAGGGCTCCAGGCACATTTATTTATATCCTTTGGTATCCAAATGATTTAAATAAATTCATCAGAATGCCTGGATCCGGTTACGATTATTTTTTTTTTTTTTATAAAAGAAAAATTTATTGGAAGTTTTCTAGTTAATATTAAAAATTTTTCATTTTTTTTTTTTTTTGAAAAACAATGAAATAATCATATTTAAAAAAACGCATGGAAATCTTAAATTTCTCTCTTTTTTTTTTTTAACTTTACAATTAAAATTCTTTGAGAATTTAACAACTAAATAATAATCAGAGTACAATATAGAGTAGAGTCCCGTTAATCCGAACTAATTGGGACCGAGGGTCGTTCGGATTATCGGGAAGTTCGGATTAACCGGAATTGTAAGCTTGAATTAGTTAATTTTGATAATAAAGTCGTATTTATTACGTTGTAAACCGTGAAACTTGTCGGTGATATTAAAGTCTAAATAAATATTTCATAATATTTTTTTACGTTTAATTAAGATAATGTCTAATTTTCATTTATATTCCTCCTAAAAAAAAAAATCGTACGCAAAAAGAGTTCCGGATTAGCGAGGTTCGGATTACCGGGACTCTACTGTATTTTCTATATCGTCCTTTCACAATAAATTCGTTGGATATTAGGCCGGATCCAGACGGGCGTGACGTTTAATATTATATAACGTGAAATGTAACGCGAATTCCGCGTGTGGACGACACTACGAGCATTACATGTAACATTCGCATCGGCGCTCGCACTGATCCATTGTCTTGGTTTTTAGAGGGAACACAAAGGCTCTCGTTTGGACGGCGTTCGTTACGGTTGTGTCGTGTGAACGTTTATAATGTGGAGTGACGAACTTATGAGTTTAAAGCAGCATCAGCTATCATGATCTTCCTATTCGGCATGTTCGTAGTAACTGAGTGTGAACAGCTCTTGAACAAGGTTCGCGTTGAGTTCGTGTGCCGTCTAGACTATTCGAGTTACATTTCATACATTACATTACACTTTACGCCCGTCTGGATTCGGCCTTAAAAGATGTACATTCTACTTACTAGTCATTTGCCTTGTTTCATTTTTTTTCATTTTTTTTTTTTTTTTTTGAAAAACAAAGAAATAATCATATATAAAAAAGGCATGGAAGCCTTAAATTTGTTTCTTTTTTTTTTAATTTTACAATTAAAATTCTTTGAGAATTTAACAACTAAATAAAAACAACTAATAACTAAAAAAACAACTAATAACTCACTTTCATTTAATAATACCAGAATCATGAGTGTTAAAATTAGAGATATTTTTCGACGTAGAAGTAAATGACGTTGCGTTAAGCAACTTGATTAAGAGGCTTATTCAATGTTAAATAGATACATTTTTATATACCTGTAGATCAACATGTGTCTCGCAAAGATCGCCAGCAAAACCGAGAGGACAAAGGCAAAGAGTGGAGTCGTTAGATGTCAGACATTTGCCCCCATGACGACATGGCACTTGACTACACCGGTCAGCAGTGCATTCATCTAGAAACAGAATCAAAATATTATCTTTAAGAAAAAGTATATATATCATTAACATTCCTTAATTGTTTTTATGTCTAAATATGTCTTCAGAATCTCTTTCAAATTAGAGAGAATTGACTCATACCAGGTTTGGAACTTCAATTGCTTAATCTGGCCTTTTACTAGTCACTAAAAGAAGTAACATTGATAAGAGTGAATTTTTTTTATAAAGCCTGTTTTAGTTTTACCTTACTCCCTTTGTCCTAATTTCGCCTTCTGAGAATCATAGTGGCGAAAGTTCAACAATTCGAGAAAAGGAGTTTTAAAGTTTTATAAACATGTTGATAAGAGAAGTGGCTGTTCAACGATTAGAATGATGGACAGGAAGAGAGGATGTCAGCCAAAAGGAGAGCCTCTATCGAATAAAAATCTCCACTCAGAAGACGTTTCGGGTTTAATTAGATAAATCCATCATCAGTTCTTAAAGGTTTATTGGCAATCTCATGGTTGTCACCATTGAGATGCAGATAGAGTTGTTATATATAAACATATACAAAATTATATAAAAATTCAATATTTGCAGATGCTCTTCAGTCAACACGGTCAAGTCTCAAATGTATATATCTATCTAACTATATATATACCAGTATATACATTTGAGACTTCGCCGTGTTGACTGAAGGGCATCTGACATCTGATATGCAAATATTGAATTTTTATATAATTTTATATATGTTTATATATAACAACTCTATCTGCATCTCAATGGTGCACACCGTGAGATTGCCAATACTCTCTCAAGAACTGATGATGGATTTATCTAATTAAACCCGAAACGTCTTCTGAGTGGAGATTTTTATTCGAGAGAGGATCTCCTTTTGGCTGACATCCTCTTTCCCTGTCTATCGTTTTGTAAATTAAAATTAAATATACAAATTAAACACTAGGTTATTTGTTTCAAAGGTTTTATTTAATTAAAAAATTAACACTTGATACGTATTTCGACAATTTCTTGTCATCATGAGAAGGGATTACATTCCTAATGAATGAATTTAGAAAGTAATCACTTCTGATGATGACAAGGAATTGTCGAAATACGGATCAAGTGTTAATTTTTTAATTAGTAAAACCTTTGAAACAAATAACTTAGTGTTTAATTTGTACATTTAATTTAGTAATATACTTAACTGCGCGTTTATTCCCTGAACTGCGCTAAGGTTGCCCTCCATGTATGTGTGCAGTGGAAAAAAAATGTCAGCTGGTTTATTATATAAAATAAATAAATGTAACAAATTCATTTGTTTATATTTTCACCCCTTTTTTTAATGGACACCTGTATGATTTTGTTTTGAATTTTTATCAAAATTAACGAATATTTTCATTTCTTCTGAGATTATTTCAAAAACTATTCAGTTTTCGTAAAAATGTCAAAGAATAAAAACTTTTTAAAATAGAGAGTATTTTATCATAATATAACAAAAAAATTGAAAATTTCAAAAATTTTTTGAAAAAAACTTTTGGCTAAGTAAATTACGCTTCCAAGTGACGTATTTACTCCAAAAGTTGATAGAAATCTACAATTTTAGTGTGTATGTAGCATATACCAAATTTCATCGATCTAGCTGCTTTGGTTTTTAAGCAATCGTGTTTACACACACACCCAGACGTAATTCCAAAAGAATATACGAGAAAGTCTCTGGGAAGTCAATCCCAGTATTTTTTGGCTCATAATTTGGCCAAAGGAGGGGAGGGTCGTGGCTGACAGCAGCCCCCTCCCCCGGCTCTGATTGTCGCGCCAGCCGCCTCTCCCCTCTTTTCTAAGAAAATAAATATGATTTCCCTTTTTTAAAATAATAATTAATAGCTTTTAAGTTAAATTTTTTTTTTTTTGGACATTTGGAAGAATTATAAAAATTGAACTAGAAAAAAAAAATTAATTAAGCAGTCAGAGAATATTGCCAAATAAATATTAGTTATATTTTAGCTAGATGTAAAATCTTTCATTTCTTCATCTATATGAATTTTAATCTAAAAAGTAAAAGATTTAAATTCTGTTACCATAACAACCCTTTCACCTATCTTTCTGAGTATGAATGAACAAGAGTAAAGTGTTCTTCAGAAGATTTCAACGGCAAAATGAGAATATACATTTTAAAGAGAATCTAAAAAATAATTGATTTATTAATTTAAAAAAAAAATCGTTAGAGCGAATTTTAGAAAAACGAAAAAAAAAACTTAAAATCATATCAGTAAAGTACGGATTTTTTGGTCGATTTTGATTAAAAGCTTATTTTCAATATTCTGGGGGGTGTTTAACTTATATATAAAATTTCAACCTCCTAGCTCAATTCCTTCATGCTTAAAATTGAACACACATAGGCAAGAGAATGTAAAAAAAAATAAAATAAAATAAAATAAAGGGTCGGACTAAGCCGAGCGCACAACTTTGCCCATCCACTATTCAAGATAAAAATATTTGTCCCCCCCCTAGAGCCCCCTGATGGTCCGATGTTATACATATTATATATCATTTTACTCGGGAGGAAGTCTAGTTTCTGAATATATAAAAAAAATTATAGGTTATGTAAGAAAAAAAATTTTGTCCCCCCTAGAGCCCCCTAATGGTCCGATGTTATACATATTATATATCATTTTACTCGGAAGGAAGTCTAGTTTCTGAATATATAAAAAAAATTATAGGTTATGTAAGAAAAAAAATTTTGTCCCCCCTAGAGCCCCCCTAATGGTCCGATGTTTACCAAAAGCTTTTCAGTTCTTAAGCTTTACCTCTAGTTTATGTGTGAAAAATTTCAAAACAATTGGGTGAATAGTTTTTGAGATTTCGTTGACGAAAAAAAATTACCACAGATATACACACAGACACACACACATACATGGGCGTAGCCAGGGGGAGACAGGGGGGCCGTTGCCCCCCCCTGGCTTGCCCTAAAAATTGAAAAAAAAAAAAAAAAAAACAAATATATATTTTTCCATTGGGAATTATTTTTTTAACGCCCCAATCCACTACATTAATTTAATTTTTTTTTATTTAAATAAATAATTAATAATCTATGTATATATTAATCGCAACCCCCCTCTTGCCCTAACGAGGGGTTGGTCCCCCCTAACAAGATGTCTGGCTACGCCCATGTACACACACACACACACACACACACACACACGCACACACACACACACACAGACATCATTCCAAAAACTACTGGTTTCAGGGGACCTCAAAACGCATTTTGGCAGCTTCAGAAAAATTTCGATTTTTTTACGATTACATTAACTTTCCTGCCAACCTACGGTTGATG